>ML255591.1:398-29403 GCA_005239495.1 Nicotiana undulata
AAATGTGGGACTTGGGCATATGCTCGGAATCGAATTCCGAGGTCCCAAGCCCGAGAAATGAATTTTTAGAAGAAATTGTTTTCTGAAAATAATAAAGGATTTTGAAAAATGAATAATTATATGAAAAACCATGTTACCGGCTCCGTATTATGGTTCCGGAGCCCGGACCAAGATTATTATATATGACTTGTCTTATTTGTAAAATTTGGTGAAAAACGGGCGTGAATTGAGTGGTTTCGGATCAAAATGAGGTTTTGAGGTTTTAAAGAATTTGATATGTGGCTTGGAAAGTGATGTGATGTTCCCGAGGTTCGAGTGAGATTCCGAGACCGGAAATAGTTCCGGGGTGTCATTTATAACTTACCTGCAAAGTTTGATGTCATTCCGAGCAGTTTAGGCCGGTTCGGCATATTGAAATGAATTCTAGAATTTTAAGTTCTTAAGAGTTGATTAAATAAGTTTTGGGGTTTGATTTCGAGTTCCGCTGTTGTTTTTCGTGTTCCGAAAGTTCGAGCGAGTCCGCTTAGTGATTTAGGACTTGTTGGTATATTTGGACGGGGGCTCGCGTGGGCCTAGGTGCCTCCCAGACCTCGCGCGAGGCAAAAAACTAGCAAAAACCACTGCTGGTGCACATCAGCTGGTGTGACCGCAGGTGCGGTTGCCCAGCCGCAGGTGCGGGACCGCCCCTGCACTCCCAACCTCGCAGGTGCGATCCCCAGCCTTTTGCCCAGAGTCCGCAGGCGCGAGACTCATCCCGCAGGCGCGGTCCAGGCCCTCGCAGGCGCGTGATTTTCCGCAGGGGCGACCAAATCCCCGCAGGAGCGGCCCCTTTTGGGCTGGCCGAAGACCGCAGGTGCGACCATTTTTCCGCACCTGCAGTACCGCAGGTGCGATCTTTTATCCGCAGGTGCGAGATTCGCCCCGTGATTTTTCCTCTTAAGTCCAAAACAGAAGACATTACGGGACTTTCCCAAATTTTCACTCCTTCCTTCTTCCCCACAGCCCCTTAGCCATTTTTGACGAGCTTCATCACCACACCCTCCTAGGTAATCAATTCTAATTCCATTTTCTTCCAATTAACATCATTAATCACTAGAAAACTAGGCCTAAACTCATGAAATCAATTAGGAAAGTGGGGTTTTTGGGTAGTATTAGGTTTTTGGGGTTTTTGGGCGATTTAACCCCAATTTGGGGTCGAATCTTAAAACAAATTGTATATTCTTAATCTTGTGGATATGGGTGATCGGGTTTTGGTCCGAACCTCGAGTTTCGACCACGTGGGCCCGGGGTCAAATTTTGGAATTTTAGGAAGAATGATTAGAAATGGATAATTAGACTATGGGTTTGAGTTATTGAGTCATTATTGATATACTTGAGTTGAATATGTCTAGATAATATCGTTTCGGAGCCGGATTAAAAGGAAAGGCGGTCTTAGAGGGTTGATCGCTCTATTTTTGGACCCGAGGTAAGTGTCTTGCCTAACTTTGGTGAGGGAATAGGTATTATTTGCTATGTGCTAAGTGAATATCATGTTCATTGCATAGGTGAGGTGACGAGTACCTATGCAATGTGTGTCAAGCATGCCCGTGAGTCTATTTTGATAGAAATTGCAGTATTTCTTCCATGTTTAGTATATTATGAGATTGTCTTTACTTGGTAATTTATTCTTGATTGAAAGTATTGGCTATTGAGTTTGAGAAGTGTTGATACGAATGGTAATACAAGTGTAGAGTACGTGATTGAGGTAATTGGTTATAGCTGAGACCCTTGCCGGGCATTTCTTGAGTTACTACTTGATGTTTCCCCCTTGCCGGGTGTTCTGAATTGCTTATTTCCACTTTGCTGTACTCCTTGCCATTTACCTGTTATTGTTTGGTGAGGAAGAGTGTAAAGCACGTAGGGTGATGCCGTGTCATGACACTTGATTTCATTGCATAGTGAGGAAGAGTGTAAAGCACGAAGGGTGATGCCGTGCCATGATTTTATTGATTATAAGCACGAAGGTAAATACCGTGCCATGATTTTATTGATTATACGCACGAAGGTAAATGCCGTGCCATGATTCATTGTACATTGCATTGTGAGGAAGAGAGTAAAAGCACGAAGGGTGATGCCGTGCCATGATATTTGATTACATTGCATTGTGAGGAAGAGAGTAAAAGCACGAAGGGTGATGCCGTGCCATTGTTTACTTTTCCGACATTTATATTGTTTCGTTGTCGATTATGTTGGATTGTTTCTCTGGATCACTTCTATCTGTCGATGTGACTGCTTTATTCCACTTGTCCCCCTTTACTGCTCCCGTATCCCCTACTTGCCGGTTTATCTCCTGCCTTGTGTTATTTCCTGTTACCTGCTGTAGAATAGGACAGGTTATCGTTAATGTCAAGTCTAGCCTCGTCACTACTTCGGCCGAGGTTAGGCTTGGCACTTACTCAGTACATGGGGTCGGTTGTACTGATACTACACTGCACTTCCTTGTGTTGTGCAGACCCTGCTACCGGACCCCGTGGAGCGTTCTGAGGGAGATACCTTCAGTCCACGTCAGAGCTTCGAGGTATACACTGGCGTTCGTGGATCCCGAGGCTTCTTTCCTTTACTGCTTCATTGCCTTTTCCTTATTTTCAAGACAGTGTTGTATTTTCATTCCAGACTTGTATTTAGTATTCCAGTAGCTAGTCCCTGAGATTGTGAAACCCCGGTTTTTGGGAAGTTTTACGTTATTTCATGTTTGTCATGTCTTTATTTCTCCGCATTCTTAAAATTTCGTTATTTTTATTAAGCAATGCTTACAGGATTCTATTGGGAATTGGTTGNCCACGGCCTAAAGGGTGGGAATTTGGGTCGTGACAATCATACTAACCAAACGAGCAACTCCGAAGCAAATGGAGCGCACCAACATCTTCCGCTGAGCTGATAGCCTACTTGGAGGGCTCTCGACCTGTCTATCAGGACCTGCGGGCATGAAACGCAGCGTCCCCAGGCAAAAGGGACGTCAGTACGAATAATGTACTGAGTATGTAAGGCACATAAATAAATACATAAGAGACATGGAAGAGATATAGAGTAATTGACTCAACCTGTATGTCTGGATAACTCTGTAAATAATAAATCACTTTTTGTATCATGCATATGCGTGTGAATTTCATGTCGTGCATAGGTATATGTTTCATAACATCATCAGCCTCTGAGGGCATCCCATCATATCATATCGGCCACTGTGGGCAAAATCATCATTGTATACCAGCTGATCAGGTGGTGGTGCATATATAACGCCATAACCTTTCCCATATCCCATATACATATATATACATACATATATACGCGTATATAACTCCGTTTGAATATATATACATATATACGCGTATATAACGTCGTTTGAATCATATTTCAGCCAGTGTGGGCAACATCATCATCATATACCAGATGATCAGGTGGTGGTGCGTATATAACGCCATAACTTTTTCCCATATCCCATATACATATATTTACATATATACGCGTATATAACGCCATATGGTCATGGGTCAATGCACATGTATGAAATGCATGAAAAGTACGTAATAATCTCAATATCCCTTCCAGATAAACTTTTCCAACTGCATATTATTTTCATACCCATGAACAGAAAATAATAATAATTCTCATGGGGAATCAAGATTATAGACACCCCTACTATTTCTATGAATAGAGTAATTTATAGAAACTGTGTATTTACTCGTTTCTTCAGTATAATGGACCATGCCAAAAGAAATAAGGGATAGCCTTAACATACCTGGAGTAGGGAAAAATTCGTGTGATATTCTTGTAAAAAGTTGCACCGTATTCCTTTAGAACCGCAAAATCTCACGTTGCTAGTGTGCCAAGAAATCTTGTTGGATTTTGATTGCAGGATGAAAATCGTCACTGCCGTAGTGAACTTAGCTAAAGAATAATTGAAATTGGTAAACAATTATTGAGCGTTGGCTGCTAAGAGTGACCGAGAGGGGAAACCAAATGAACAATCTTGCCAGAACTTCTCTTAATTCATCAACCTTAACTTAAAAATGGGATTGTTGCCTTTGGTTTGTATTGGATATATTCAAAGTGAAATATTATGAAGCTAATATGGTTTTTCCACTTAATCCTAAAACTAGTAAGAGTCACTTTCTCAAATAGTGGCCTTCTGCCACGTTTTGTTGGGGGGAAAGGGATTTAATCTTATCCACTGCTTAGTTAATCGGATAATGTCCCGTTACCCGGTAATTAACCAATTATCCGAAAAATTAAGAATTATTCCCAACTTAATTAAATACTACTCTCTTTTAATATATCTTGTACACCTTACTATTATGGCCATGTGGTACCTTGTATGTAACTAGTCCATAAATACCGAGTATTTTAGCTCAGGCCATATTTTATCCCATCATGTCAAACTTGGATGAAAATTTATTTTCTTTGACTTGCTTCCCCTCTGACCTTCACGAATTTACTTATTACCTGTTTGAAATAGCATAGTCCTTATAATTTCCAAAAAAATCTCGTTCCCGAGCTTACGTCGATTAACTAACGACGAAACTTTAGCGTACGAAAAATGTGGGATGTAAGATCTCATTTTCGTTCTTTCATTACTTCACTTATGGCGTACTGTCACGTACGAACACATGGGGTGTAACAGGTGTATATCCTCATGTCGGAGATATAGCGACAATATGGTATAAAGTCCCTATGCCAATAAATTTCCGCATCATTAATCAAGTCCAACCGGAGCCTAGGTCTCAACGGTGCTGGCTGGGAGCCCTCGGCTGGTTGCTTGCCCTTAGCTTGTCGTGAGGGGCCTTCTCCTTGCTTCCTCTTTTTGGGTGCAGGAGAGGCGGATGAGGACTTGCCAGTGCCCTTTCCTTTGTTAGCACCATCACGAGTCATTTTTATCCTACAACACAATGAAAGCATGAACATGAGAACTCATCAAGGATTATAACTAAGGTTGTCGTGCAAGTCGTATAAGGACCCCAACTTAAAACCAAAGGTGCAATGTGCAATATTTTCATGATTTTATTTGAAAAGTGCAAGTGTTGCATGCTAAAGATATGGGTACTCAAGACTTCCCAATTCTACTCATATAAGTAGATCATGGCTACGTGAATTCACTTCAATGTAAGCAATAGGCACATGTTACTCCACTTTCTACACTACACAACTACACTACATTAGCTAATTTCTACAAAATTCAACACGTACAATACACAAGATACATAATGTAGAGACATAATATTTTCATTAGAGCTCAACCCCCTAGCATGTAAAATCATCCCTACACACCCCACACATATCCCAAATTCATCCACAAAGACACTCGGTTACTCAGATTTCACCAGTGTACCCAAATTCATCATTCAAACATTTTTACAAACACCATATTGGCCTAAAGTGTGAGCTTTAGAATTCAACAATGGTGAAAGATGGTGGCCCTCCCAATTTTTAACCGAGTAGAAGGACTTCTAGTTTACCACTCCGTATACACAATAATCACATAATTTTCAACAATTTCAAGCCACCCACCATATATTTTCTTAAGAACTCCATAATGGGAAAAATTGGGGACTAGGGCTCTTGGGGGATGGGATGTAACTTGTTAACTACAACTAAAAACACAAAAAAGAAGAAGAAGAATAAGAACAAGAACAACATACTTGTGGATTGGAGAGGAAAAGCAAGAGAAAAGTTGAGAAAAAGTTTTAGAGAGGGGAAGGGGGAGATGGAGCACGACAGAGAGAGAGAGAGAGTGTGAAGAAGGCGTGGTTTTTTTGTGTGTTTTTCTTGTGTATTTTTGTGAAATTAGAGTTGGGTGGGAATGGGTATGGATATTAGGATGGTTTAGAATATTAGTGTAAATGGGCATTTGAGTTAGGATAAATGGGTGTGGGTTATATAATAGAAAATTTTTTTTTTTAATTATATGCCCCCCCTAGCCCGACGCCTAGCGCTGTGTATGGCGCTGGGGGAAATTTTGCTACTGTTTTCAGCGCCCCAGGCAGCGCTGGGCGCTGTTCACACTGAATTTGTTTTAATAAAAAATTAATATCCCGACCCCCCCCCCTCCCAACCTTTTAAATGCTCAATTACATGTCCTACACCATTATATCTATAATTTCTATTCCTACAAAGAAAAATGCAAAATCTATCTACTCTATAACAATGAAAGCAATAAAAATTGGGTTGCCTCCCAACAAGCGCCTGATTTAACGCCGCGGCACGACGCAGAGTCTCGCTTTACTCATCAGCAAGTACAACTTTGGTTTTCTCACGATTCATGGCTCCTCCCCAATAGTGCTTGACTCTATGCCCATTTACCAAAAAATTTCTTTCATCGTGTATAGCTCGCAACTCAAGTGCACCATGAGTTACTCTCACCACCTCAAACGGTCCTGACCATCTCGATTTTAGCTTCCCAAGAAATAGCCTCAGTCTAGACTTGAATAATAATACATGTGGCCTGGCTCGAATTGACGCGGTCTAATGTGACTGTCATGCCATCTTTTGGTCTTTTCTTTGTATAGTTTAGCATTTTCATACGAGTACAACCTGAATTCATCTAATTCATTCAACTGCAGTAGCCTTTTCTCACCCGTGGCTTCAAGGTCCATGTTCAGCTTCTTGATGGCCCAATATGCTTTATGTTCGAGTACAATGGGCAAGTGGCATGCCTTCCCATAGACTAACTTGCACGGTGACGCCCCGATTGGCGTTTTGTGAGCTGTTATATGCCCATAAGGCATCATCTAACTTTGCAGCCCAATTCTTCTTGTGCACACTCATCGTCTTCTCCAATATTTGCTTTAGTCCCCTTTTTCAATTTAGACCACTTATTTTGCTTATCGAGAATCAAAGTGCGTGAAACTTGACCAATATTTTAAAATATATTTTGTTATCGTATTGACATGATTAAAATTATAATTTATAGTGCTTTTCGTGTAGTTTTGTATATCTAAATTTTAATTTTAAATACTAAGTTGAACTAATTTATTTAGCTTCATAGTTTAGTCAAATTGACATTCGATAACCGAAATGTGTCATCTAAATTGAAACAGAGGGTAGTAAATTTTAGACAAATTTAAAGTTATATTTTAAAATAAAATATAATATTATTTTTAATATAGGTAAAATATTTATGTAAAAGCTAATTAAAATTTTCTTAATAGGAAAGAGAATGTATAAAGAGGAAAAAAGAGATAGTTCAAGGATACTCATATTTTTAATTTATTTAAAAATAAATAAATTAAATTATTCAATATACTCAAAAATATTATTAATATATTTAAATGACGCAAGAGATCCGAGTAATAGGAGAATAGTGTAAAAATACATTAAATTTTAAGAATAAGTTTTTTTTTTACATTTATTAATAATTATTAAAAGGGTAATAAGCAAGACATTAAGTCTATTTATGAGCGAATAAAAGACCACATTACAGTATCACAATATTAAGTAATAAATAGATTTGAAATATTGTGTCATATCCTGTGTTTTAATTAATATCAAATAATTATTTATAATTTCTATATAAAAAGTTTAATTTTAAGGTATTTTCACATAATTCAAATAATCCAAATCATTGTTTGACATGGATTATGTGCGCCCATCGTGCTGGTAATAATAATACAAAATCAAATTATTATCTCAAAATTAAAAGAGTAAGAAAATTTAATTACATGCAATACAAAAAATAATTATAGAAAAACTCAATAGATTTGGAACATAATAATCGAAGAACTTATATTTTAATATTTAGACTGATTCAAAGTTACAAGTTAAAATAAAACGTGATATTATTTTGGTTATAGGTAAAATATTAATGTAAAAAACTTTCAATATTTTATAGAAGAAAAGAGAATGTATAATGAAGAAAATAAAGATAATGTGAGATTACCTAATTTAAAAATATATAAATAAATAATTTAATAATTCTTCAAAATATTACTAATATATTTAAATGATAAAGGAGTACCGAGTAAGAGGATAAAAGTACAAAAGTATATTAAATATTAAGAATAAATTTTTTATATTTATTGATGACTATTAAAAGGGTAATAAGAAAGACATTAAGTCAATTAGTAAGTTAATACAAGATTATATGATGGTATATCAATATTAAATAATAAATAATACAATAACTATAAGTAAAGAACTAAAGAAAAAGAAGGATTTGTGTAGGGGTGTGAATAAGACTTATTTGAATTTGAAACGAAAAACAGAGTGGTAGTAATTTTGTTAAAATATAATGATCTAACGTGCTCAAACAAGACAGATCAGAATATGATATATTTAGTATCATTTAATATTAATTAACAACGAAACGAAATATAAGTACTAAAATCAAGGGGTTAGAATGTTACAGATATACAAAAAAATATGTTGTCCACTACGAGATTTGAGAATAATATCATATCTTGCTTCTTAATTAATATCAAATGATTATATATACTAACTTTTTATCTAGAATATTTATATTTTAAGGTTATTTGCATATAAATCAAATAACTCAAGTAATTTTAATATGGTATGTATCCGCGCATCGCGCGGGGTACTAATACTAGTGATAATTAGACAAACTATAGCTGTTTTTAGTAAAGTAATTAAACTCTAAACTATAGTAATTTATGAAAATTTCTCTTCAAACTATAATCAAATTTTATTTGTCAAATTTACCCAAAGAAAGTATACCCGTTCAATCCATCCAAACTTAAGCTGTTTGGACTGGGCGTATGTTCAGTGACGAGTCATTGCTGACACAACCCAAGTTAATCCATCTAAAAGGTTGGTCTAATTTGAGCTGTATTTGTAGCCTGAATTAATCCACAATAAGAAAATTTGTCAAAACATAGAAATATCATATTTTTGAGTTTGTGTTTGAATAGCCATGATAAATATTAGAAAAAAGATTTTAAATGTTTGTTTTTGAAATTGAGAAAATCGTAAAAGAACAAACAAACCAAAATAACTAATGCACGATGTTCGGTTTGCAACATAAAATATAAAACTTTGCATAAGCAATGCAATGTTTGATTTCTACTGTTAATTGGCTCTCCATGAGTGATACCGTCATACTTATTTAGGAATTTATGTTTTATTTTAGTACTTAATGTAAAAAAAAGTGCCTTCAGTAAAATGTAAAATTTATGTCCAATAATCACTATTATCATACCTACATTTTTCTAACCACAATTTGTATATTACCATTCATTGTGTAACAATCCCTGAAAATTTTAACGGCCCTGCATTAGTTATGCACGAATTATGCTTTGTTTACCCTAAAATTTGGATAACAATTAAACTTATGTAGTGGTTTTAAGGATATGTGATTTCACTCATCACCAATTGATAAATATGAAGATAAACGATAGAATTAAATTATAGATAGAACAAACCAGTATGCAGAAAACACTCAGCCCTCGATGTACTCTCGAACTGATAATTGCAACAACAGTTAAAAGATAGAACAAGTTGATGAACAGTAATGTAAACGGGAAAGAAAGAATTGTATTGCTTTGATCTCTCTGAATAATGATGCCTTACAAATGATTAGAACTCCCCTTTATACAGTAAATGAATTCTACTTATGGTATAACTATAATTATAGAAGAAAATTACGTAATTAGCTAACTAACCGCTTCAGATTTGAACTGTTCCGAGATTTACGCAGAGATCCTCGACCAGTCATGGATATCTCTCTCTTCCGTTATTATGCCATCTCCGATGTCACTCGATGTCTCTCTCGGCTTCGATTGTTACCAACATTGATCTCGAAAGATACTTCGATCTCGAACTCGATGCCACAACTTCGTGATTTAGTCGAAGTCGACCTTCGATGCAACATTCTGTCTCGATCAAATAGTAAAATTGGGTGGCCCCGATTTCAACCGTATACATATAGTCCCCTCATTTTTTGGAGTGTAATGACAGGAAACGAATTGAACCTTCGATTTTTTGGACATCGACAAATTATGACGTCATCCCCATGACGTAATCGATGGAAGTGACCGAAACATCCTGTCGGTACAGTTCCTAAAATCATTAATAAGCGCCAGTTGGTGGTCGGCCACTAGTGCTATTGAACCGTCGCCGTAAATCCTTAAATATGCCTTCTCCTCATTGAATCAAACTTTACTTTAACTTTCTTCTAATCTTCTAAGTTTTTACCTCTCCCAAGTTCTTCCCTTCTGCTAATCTTCATGTTCCACCGTCAATCTTCAAACACCAAGTCTTACTACCTTCTTCCTTCTTTAAACTCATAAAAAAAGGGAAAACATCTAAAATAGTTCCCCAAAAGAAGAAAGCTTCTTCTTCACGGCCGACCGGTGACAAAACGCTGGTGGATCCGCTCCCTGAGGAGTGTGTTCCTGGCCCGTGTAGCCTTAAATCCGATTTTAAGATCGAGAAACCTTCCTCGGTCCCTGGTCGATGCGAGCATATGTTGAGGTGCATTTTATCGATAACTGTTGCGTACCTCGAGCATATTAACAGGGACTACATCTGGGGGATAAAGTGATAGTGATTCCATCCTCTGAAGAAAGTATAACTACCCACGTGGAAGGGTATCTGAGTGTATACACTTACCCTTTCACGTTGGGCCCCCTCGACCCTGTCATTATTGACTTTTGCCGTCAATACCAGGTAACCTTAGGACAAATCCATCCTTCCTTTTGGTGAATGGTCATCATGCTATGATTCTTTTCCAGCAAAGGCGAGGGGATGACATTCACCCTTGACCACCTCATTAGGTTGTACAACCCCGTGTATCTATTGAGGGTTGATCAAACTTCAACGTCGGGCAACCAAGGTGTTGTTCTCGAGCATCGACGAGGAAAACGATCGAGGTTGTATGGGTAGGTTTGTTCGAGTGAAGACCTCTGACCTCATCCCGACAGAGAAGATGCCATTTCCTGAGAAGTGGAACATGAAGCGTAAGTATTATTTCACTGTTAGTTTCCATGTATAATTTTGTTCCTCTGCTTTTTCTCATTAATTCCTTCTTTTGTAGCGGTTTCTTGGATGCCTCTTGCGATCCCCAACCTCGAGAGCTGGGTCTTGAAACTAGCCTCGACCTCCACTTACGTTGATCGCTATTGGAGCGATATAGAAAAAGGCCGATGGGAGGCCAAGAACCATGGTAAGCTCCCCTTTTTACATATCTGATGAATCGATCATAATATTTTTTTGTACTCATCCAATTTTCTTGTGTCGTAGGCCTGAGCAAATATGCGGTCATGAGGCCTCCGTCTGGCGAGGAGGAGGCTTCGGCCTCGATTCCGAAACCGGCGAAAGATAACAATAGAAAGAGGGCCTCGACCTTTGAGGACCCGAAGCCCAAGAAAAAAAAGCGTTCGATTAGCAAATCAAAGACGGATATTGCTTCCCTCCCTGCCCATGTAATTCGGGAGCTAAATGAGGAAGAAGAAGAAGATGAAGATGGTAGCTCGGTGCTAGTGACCCGAGTGAAGAAAACCATCGAGGCCTCCAAGGCCGCTGAATCGGTGGCGGTTGGTGAGGCCTCGCCTCGTGCTGAGGAGGCCTTGGAGAAGGATTCGGGCAGAGTCCCCAAATCGTCTGAGGTCGAGGCTGCCTCCGATCTTACGGCGAGCACGTCTGACGGGGCCGGTTCTGAAACCCCTCGAGTCGAAAAGAACGCCCCAAGTGACTCACTTGGGGCAGTGATAGTAGGTGACTCGCCAACTCTACCTTCTTTTCCCGAGGAGGCGATACGGGATGCTCAAGCTTTGAGGACCCCCGATGTAAGAAGAGTCTCTGGTGGGGAGGATCCCTTCCGAGATTGCTTTGCTGGGGTCGAGAATGCTTCCGATCTGAATGACGCATCCACCCTTTTCAAAGAGGCTCAACAAATCCTGAACTAGGTAAGTCTTAATTCCTTTATTGATGTTATATTCTTTTGTTCTCTTGTCTAACTGTCAAGACCCAAATTCCCAACCTTAGGGATCGTGATGCCGCCTAACACCACACTTGCTAGGCAAGCCAATGTTAGAGTTCGCTTAACTAATTCCCTTAATTAACCATTTAAACAGGATAAAACAATTTAAATTAATACTTAATGTAATGCCTTTAAATAAATAACTCACAATATAAAATAATAAACAATTAATTAAACCGAGCCACGAACTAATTATATAAATAAATAAATCTACGACTATCCCAGGGTCTCGTGTCACAATTCACAAACTACTAAAGAATGCTACAAATACTGGGCTGAAAGAAATAGTATAATTATTCTGAATACAATAAAACAACGTACGTAAAATATGAGAAGACTCTTGGAATCTGCGAATGTCGGCAGATGTACCTCGTGTCTCCAACTGAATAGGAAAGTTGCTCGAACTAGCTCTACTGATGTCCAGTACCTGGATCTGTGCAAAAGAGCACAGAGTATAGTATCAGTACAACCGACCCCATGTACTGAGTAAGTGCGGAGCCTAACCTCGATGAAGTAGTGACGAGGCTAAGGCGGGGCATTAACAATATATCCCGTAACAACATAAATAATAAAGAAAGAAAGAAGTTCCAAACAAATAAACAGATACTGCACAACAATAAAATATCTCAACCGCCTTTTCCAGGTCTCAGCTATAACCAATACTCAAGTAAAACCTCCAAGTTTAAAACTTTACTTTAAAATAATCATATGTGCTAAATATGAGAAAGACTCGTAGAATAATACAAAATTTTCCAAATCATTTAAAGTTTAAAAGTCAATAAAACATCATTTTCACCCTTTTCACAATCTTTATGCGGCATGCAACCCGATCTCACTTATTCACAATATCACAATCAAATATCCACCCTTATCACACCAATTTATTTACCCTTATCACACCAATTTATTCACCATTATCACACAAATTTACTCACCCTTATCACACCAATTTATTCACCCTTATCACACAAATTTATTCATCCTTATCACACCAATTTATTCACCCTTAACACACAAATTTATTCACCCTTATCACACAAATTTATTCAAAAGTTTCAAAAAGAAAATAATATAACCTGTAAACTTTGAATAACAACAATGTAAATAGTCAAGAAACCGACATGAATATATATATTTAAAATCCCAACATAGTATCAAACTGCTCAACATTTTTGTTCCCCAAGAGAGCCAAATACACAACCAATATCCTTCCAGAATAACCAAATAATATTTAACAGCAAAGTAATGAGGCCTAGTAGTCATGATAACAATAACTAACAATTAACAATTAAGACCGGGATCAATTAAATTGAGAACGGGAAAAGATCATGTTTAACAGGCCATTTGGGTGGTGCATAGATACTCGTCACCTCACCTATACACCACACCCATGCATTTCACATAGCAAACAGGTGGGGAGTCCTTTTCCCTCTAGTCAAAGTTAGACCAAACACTTACCTCAATTTCGTAGGCCACTCACTACTCAATTATTGTTTTTCCTTTTGAATTCACCTCTAACTTGCTCGAATCTAATCATAATTAACTCAATATCATCAATCTATGCTAAAGAAACTAACTTTTCCTAAATTTTCTCAAAAAAAAAAGAAGTGAAAACCTGACCCCGGGTCCGCTTGGTCTAAACTTGGGGTTTTCAGACCAAATTACGTTTACCCTTTCAATCATGAACCCAATTATGCTATTAGTTCCTTAATTCTACTCAAACCCTCAATTTGTACCATGAAAGTTCCTAGTTTTTTATTTAAAAGTGATGAAAAACAGTAAGGAATCGAAAGAACAAAGTTTAGAATTGGTTACCTATGACTTGGGGATGATAATTGTTGAAGAAAATCGCTATTAAGGCTGAAAACCTTGAAATTATTGTGAATAAGACGGTCTGCCCGGTTTTTAAAAGAGTATTTATATTAGCTGGGCGTAGACCTATGCTCGCAATACCTGGCTCGCGATCGCATAGAGTATGGGAAGCTGAGCAATGCTATCGCGTGAGCAACAGTGAGATCGCATAGAACACTGGCTACCCCCTCCCCAGGTCTGCTTTTACACTGTGCGATCGCGTGGGGGACTATGCGATCGCATAGCACAACCCAGGTGAAGCTTCGCGATCGCGTACACATGGCTGCATTCGCACCACACAATTTTGGGACCCCTTGAGATTACACTATGCGATCGCAGTACTACCTATGCGATCGCATAGAACAAAATATCTGGACACCAGCAAATAAAAAACCAGCAGTTCTTTCCAAGTGTAAAACACCCCGTGGCCTATCTGAAACTCACCCGAGCCCTCGAGGCTCTAAACAAATCATGCACGCAAGTCTAGAAACATCATACGGACTTGCTCGTGCGATCAAATCATGAAAATAACCTGTAAAAATGTGAATTAAACCTCAAAACTCCTCATTTTCAAAAAGAACTCTTAGAGTTCATAATTTCTCAACCGGATGTCCGAATCACGTCAAACGAACTCCGTTTTTCACCAAATTTCACAGTTAATCTTTTAATTTCATAACAAATCTTTATCGGGATTCAGAATCAAAATACGGTCCTGATACCAATAATTTTAAACATTATTTCTTTTCTTTAATTCATAAACATTTCAGCAAAACAATTTCTTTCAAAAATTGATTTCTAAGGCTTGGGACCTCAGAATTCATTTCCGGTCATACGCTGTGATGACCCAAAAGGTCATCTCGTGTAATTTTAACTTAATCTGTGTTTCGAGGCCCTAAAAGCCTCCATTTATCTCACCTCGATGTGCGTGCATAGCCCGTGCACGTAGCCGGGAAGCCTTTATGTGGAAAATTGAATAAATGTTGAATTTATGATAATTAATTGAATAAAGTTGACTTTTGGTCAATATGTTTTGGTAAACGGACCCAGAAATGTGATGTGACAGTCTCGAAGGGTTCGTAGGAAAATATGGGACTTGGGCGTATGCCCGGAACCGAATTCCGAGGTCCCAAGTCCGAGAAATAAATTTTTAAAGAAAATTGTTTTTTGAAAAATATAAAGGTTTTTGAAAATGAGAATCTATGTGAATCCTGTGTTACCAGGCCCGTATTGTGATTCTGGAGCCCGGACCAGGTTCAATATGTTTATTATGTGCTACCTGTGAAATTTGGTTACGTAGTTTGACGTGATTCGGACTAAAAATGGAGAATTTGAAAGTTATGAAGTTTTGAGAATTTTCTATGGATTTTGAGGTTTAATTCGATGTTTACGATGTTATTTTTGTGTTTTGATTGCTCGAATAAGTCCGTAGGAGGTTTATGAGGTCGCGTGTATATTTGGCTTTGAGCCCCGAGGGCTCGGGCAACTTTCGGGTAGGTGTCGGGGTGCTAAACTAGTGAAAATTCTGACGTCTTATGTTGTTTTCTGGTGTCTGGGATTTAATACTATGCGATCGCATAAGTGTCTCCGCGATCGCATAGCATTGCGTTGGGAGGGGGGGATTAGTTACTCTATGTGATCGCAAGGGNACGGAGTTCTGTGCGATCGCAATAGAAGGTCCGTGATCGCGAAGCTTAATAGGTAGTCCTCTATGCGATCACATCCCTTTTTCCGCGATCGCATATGTCATTTTTGCCCAGTTATTTCAAGTGTCAAAAAAAGAATAGTTTCGGGACTTAACTCATTTTTCTCAAAACTTCATCTTCCCCAACCCTCTTAGGCGATTTTGAAGCATCTTTTCCACCATAGCTTCATAGGTAAGTGTTCTTAACTCCTTTTTCTTCCATTTTCATCAACTATTATTAGATTCTTGACCTAAAAACATGGAATTAAAGGGTAGAAATTGGGGTTTTGGGTAGAGTTAGGGCTTTTCAAATTTTTGGGAATTCAACCTCGTTTTGGGGTTGGATTTCAAAACAAATTGTATATTCAGGCTCGTGGGGGAATGGGTGATCGGGTTTTGGTCCGAACCTCGTGTTTGGACCAAGCGGGCCTGGGGTCGAATTTTGGAATTTTTGGAAGAATGTTGGGAATTCTATAATTAGGCATTGGAATTGAATTGTTGAGTAATTATTGATATTATTGAGTCGATTATGTCTAGATACGATTGTTTCGGAGTCGGATTCGAGAGGAAAAGCGGTGCTAGAGGCTTGATTTGCATTCTTGGAGCCGAGGTAAGTGTTTGGCCTAACCTTAGCTTGAGGGAATAGGTATAGAGTCTTATTTTCTATGTGTTAATCCATGTCCAACGTATAGGTGAGGTGACGGGTACCTATATGTTGTGGTCAAGCATGCCCGTGAAAGTCGAACTTAATAATTGTCATTGTGTTCTTTGATATTCTCTGTGCTACAGATTTCTTATCATTATGGAAGTGATATATTGAGAGTATTTAATGATGTGGAAAGTTATTTGATTATTCGTTTGGTTGAGGATTATATTGTTGAATTATACCTCTGAGTGAGATTGGTTATAGTTGAGTCCCTTGCAGAGACGATAGAATCTTTGTTGAATATTTCTGTGTATTTGAGGTTTCCTATTGTTGTATTTTCCTGTCTAATTGTTGCTTTTATTTATGTTATGCACGAGGGGAGATTCCATGCCGAGTGATTGTGAGGTTTTGCACGAGGGTACATTCCATGCCGAGTGATTATCTATTATTGCACGAGGGGACATTCCGTGCCGAGTGATTATCTATTATTGCACGAGGGGACATTCCGTGCCGAGTTATTGTTATTTATTCACGAGGGGACATTCCGTGCCGAGTGACTGTGAGGTTATGCATGAGGGGACATGTCGTGCCTTTTCCTGTTTATTTACTTGTTCCGAGCTGTTAAATTCCTGCTGTTATTTATACATTTCAATTATTATCATGTTCTGTTGTTTTAGCAGTTGTGGCCCCTTTATCCCCAACATGTTCTCCCCCGTAGTTGTATTACTTTTTTATTTCCTGTCATTACTTCCTGTTATATTATTGAACTGCAGAGGTGTTATTTGTTGTCGTGTCCTAGCCTCGTCACTACTTCGCCGAGGTTAGGCTCGACACTTACTCAGTATATGGGGTCGGTTGTACTGATGCTACACCTGCACTTCTCTATGATGTGCAGATTATAGCGTCGGACTCAGTGTAGCGAGGGAGTATCCTTAAGTTCACAGCGACACCGAGGTAGTACAGCAGACGTCCGCAGGCCTTGGCGCCACCTCTTACCCTTTTCTCTCATTTTCTGTCTTATTTCAGTAGTTCCAAGACAATTGTATCTACTTATTTCAGACCATTGTATTTAGTAAACTCTTAGACTGTTTGTGAGATTGTGGCACCGGTTTCTTGGGTTGTACTTAAGTAAAATTATTACGGGACTTCTATTGAATTCTTGAATTTTGTATTACTTTCGCATTTTTATTATAATTGTTCTAGTTATTTTTGGTTATTTAATTGTTAATAAGTCAATTTAATTCAAACGTTGGTTTGTCTAGCGGGTTCAACGTTAGACGCCATTACGGCCTGAAGGTGGGATTTCGGGTCGTGACAAGTTGGTATCAGAGCACTAGGTTGCTTAAATCTCACAACTCACGGACAAAATTGGTAGAGTCTGAGGGAGCGGTACGGAGACGTTTGTACTTATCCTCTAGAGGCTGCAAAGTTAGGAATGACTTCACTTTTTCTTCTTCTCTGTCATGCGATTTGAATTCTAAATTCTAATTGAGTTTCCATTCTATTTTTTCGCAGATGGCGAGAATGCGTGCTTCCTCATCTACCGATCAGCAACCCGATCCTCCTGTTACAACTCCTACGAGGGGCCGAGGACGTGGCCGAGGCCGTGCTAGAGGCTGAGGCAGGGGCAGGGCTCAGCCTAGAGCAGCAGCCCTAGTAGAGGACCCACAGGTAGACTTTGCTGGTGAGGTTCCTGTTCAGACGGTTCCAGTCGGACCAGCTCAGGTCCTAGAGGGGTTCATTGCCACCCCGATTCTTTAGGACGCTCTTGTCCGCTTAGTGGGACTTATGGAGAGCGTGGCTCAAGTCGGTCTTCTTCCTACTGCACCAGCCTCTCTCAGGCTGGGGGAGGGCCCCAGACTCCTGCTACTCGTACTCTAGAGGAGCTAGCTCCTCAGTTCCAGATTCCAGCACCTCAGACAATCGGAGTAGCTCAGCCGGGTATTGTAGCACCGACAGTTGAGGGAGCAGCTATGTCGGCAGATGCCTTATGGAGATTAGATCGGTTCACCAAGCTATTTCCTACTACTTTTACTGGTGCATCGTCAAAGGATCCCCAGGATTACTTGGACAATTGTTATGAGGTTCTTCGGAACATTGGCATTGTGGAGACCAACGGGGTCGATTTTGCTACTTTTCGTCTTTCTGGTACCGCCAAGACTTGGTCGAGAGACTATTGCTTGACCATACCAGCTGGGTCTGCACCTTTGACTTGGGATCAGTTCTCCGAGCTATTCTTGGGGAAGTTTCTTCCAGTTACTCAGTGGGAGGTTCTTCGGAAGCTGTTCGAGTGTCTCTAGCAGGGATCTATGACTGTTACACAGTATGAGACCAGGTTCATCACTCTGGCCCGACATGCTATCATGATACTCCCTACTGATCGTGAGAGGGTGAGGAGGTTTATCGAGGGTCTAGCTCAGCCTATCAGACATCAGATGGCAAGGGAGACAGGTACTGATATCTCCTTTCAGAATGCGGCCGACGTCGCCAGGCGTATTGAGATGGTTTTATCACAGGGCGGTGGTTAGGGGTCTGACTAGAGACCTCATCATTTCGGCTGGTTCAGTGGTGCCTCATCTGGAGGCAGAGATTTCTTTGGCAGAGGGCATCCTCCTAGGCCTTATCAGTCGGCACTTCAGGTATCCCGCGGTGCACCACTAGCTCCTATCAGTTCACCGCCGATTCAGAGCTTCCATAGTGGTCATTCTGGTCGTCAGGGATAGTTCCAGGGTCAGTATTCTCAGCAACCAAGGTCTTGCTTCACTTGCGATGGTACGGGGGACATTTCCAGGTTTTTCCCTCGAGGTTTTTGTGGTCCTTAGTATCAGGGTTCCCGTGCTATGGTTCCCGCATCAGGTGCACCCCCACCCCCTTAGCCAGCTAGGGGTGGTGGTCGAGGTGCCAGAGGTGGAGGTCAGATTCATAGAGGTGGAGGATAGGCCACGAGAGGTAGAGTTCAGCCCGCAGTAGGTCGACCCAGAGATGTTCAGGTTGGAGGGGCTCCGCCCCGGTGCTACACTCTTCTTGCCAGGCCTGAGGCTGAGGCCTCTGATGCAGTTATTACAGGTACAGTTTCAGTTTGCAGCCGAGTTGCATCGGTTTTATTTGATCCGGGGTCTACATTCTCCTATGTGTCTTCATATTTTTCCCCTTATCTGAGTATGCCTTGTGATTCCTTGAGTACTTATGTATATGTTTTTACACCGGTGGGTGATTCTATTATGGTATATCGAGTCTACCGTTCACGCTTAGTTGTTATTGGTGGTTTGGAGACTCAGGTAGATCTTTTGCTTCTTGATATGGTTGACTTTGATGTTATATTGGGGATGGATTGGCTATCTCCCTACCATGCTATTCTGGACTGTCATGTTAAGACTGTGACTTTGGCCTTACCGGGAGTACCTCGTTTGGAGTGGAGAGGGACTCCTAGTCATTCTTCGGGTAGAGTTATTTCATACATGAAGGCTCGGCACATGGTCGAGAAGGGTTGTTTGCCCTATTTGGCCTATGTTCGTGATTCTAGTGCCGAGGTTCTTTCTATGGAGTCTGTGCCCGTGGTTCGTGAGTTTCCAGAGGTATTCCCTGCTGACCTGCTGGGCATGCCGCCCGATAGGGATATTGATTTTTGCATTGAGTTGGCTCCGGGAACTCAGCCCATTTGTACTCCGCCGTATCGTATGGCCCCACTAGAGTTGAAGGAGTTGAAGGATCAGTTGCAGGATTTGTTGGATAAAGGCTTCATTAGGCCTAGTGTTTCTCCTTGGGGTGCCCCAGTATTGTTTGTCAAGAAGAAAGATGGCTCAATGATGATGTGTATTGACTGCCGGCAGTTGAATAAGGTTACTATTAAGAATAAGTATCCTTTGCCGAAGATTTATGATCTATTTGACCAACTTCAGGGTGCTACAGTGTTTTCCCAAACAGACTTGAGATATGATTACCATCAACTGAGGATTAGGGTGTCTGATGTCCCTAAGACAGCCTTTCGCACTCGTTATGGGCATTATGAGTTCTTGGTGATGTCATTTGGGTTGACAAATGCCCCCGCTGCTTTTATGGAGTTGATGAACCGAGTGTTCAGGCTCTATTTGGACTCGTTCGTTATTGTTTTCATTGATGATATATTGATATACTCNTTTTATGGAGTTGATGAACCGAGTGTTCAGGCTCTATTTTGACTCGTTCGTTATTGTTTTCATTAGTGATATATTCATATACTCCCGCAGCCTAGAGGAGCATGAGCAGCACATTCGAGTCGTCCTCCAAACTCTGAGGGATAATCAGTTGTATGCCAAATTTTCTAAGTGTGAGTTCTGGTTGAGTTTGGTGGCATTTCTTGGCCATGTTGTGTCGGCAGAGGGTATCCAGGTGGATCCCAAGAAGATTTCAGCAATCAGAGATTGGCCTAGGCCCACTTCAGCTACAGAGATTCGGAGTTTCTTGGGCTTAGCAGGTTATTATCCCTGCTTTGTGGAGGGATTTTCATCTATCGCAGCCCCGATGATCAGGTTGACCCAGAAAGGTTCCCAGTTTAGGTGGTCTGATGAGTGTGAGGCGAGCTTTCAGAAGCTTAAAACAACCTTGACCACGACACCAGTGTTAGTTTTGCCCACAGGTTCAGGGCCTTATACCGTGTATTGTGACACTTCACGGGTTGGACTTGGTGCAGTGTTGATGCAGGAGGGCAAGGTTATAGCTTATGCTTCTCGTCAGTTGAAGGTTATTGAGAAGAACTATCCAGTTCATGATTTGGAAATAACAGCTATTGTTCATGCATTGAAGATTTGGAGGCATTATCTGTATGGGGTGCCATGTGAGGTGTTCACGGATCATAAGAGTCTGCAATATCTGTTCAAGCAGAAACAGTTAAATACGAGGTAGAGGAGATGGTTAGAGCTGTTGAAGGATTATGACATTACCATTCTCTATCATCCGGGAAAGGCCAATGTGGTGGCCGATGCTTTGAGCTGAAAGTCAGCCAGTATGGGTAGTCTTTCTTATATATCAGTCGGAGAGCGACCGCTTGCTTTGGATGTTCAAGCTCTGGCCAACCGGTTTATGAGATTGGAGGTCTCTAAGACTGCAGTGTTTTGGCCCATACTGTGGCTCGTTCCTCATTGTATGATCGTATTCGGGCCAGGCAGTATGATGATCGTCATTTATGTGTTCTTAGAGATACGGTCAGGCACGGAGGTTCCAAGCGGGGAACAGTTGATTATGAGAGAGTTCTGAGGATGCATGGCCGTATTTGTGTGCCTGATGTTGATGGTATTCGTGAGTTGATATTGCAGGAGGCCCATTGTTCCCGGTTTTCCATTCACCCGGGCGCCGCAAAGATGTACTAGGACTTGCGGCAGCATTATTGGTGGCAGGGATGAAGAAAGATACTGTAGCCTATGTAGCTCGGTGCTTGAACTGTCACCAGGTTAAGTACAAGCACCAGAGAGCCGGTGGTTTGATGCAACAAATTGAGCTTCCCGAGTAGAAGTGGGAGCGTATCACCATGGATTTTGTAGTTGGACTCCCACAGACTCAGAGGATGTTTGATGCGGTGTGGGTTATTGTTGATAGGCTGACCAAGTCAACACACTTCATTCCTGTGTCAGTCTCATATTCATCGGAGAAGTTGGCAAAGATCTATATGAGAGAGATTGTTCGATTGCATGGTGTGCCTGTATCCATTATTTCAGACAGAGTTACTCACTTTACCTCCCATTTCTGGAGAGTATTTCAGCGTGAGTTGGGCACATGGGTTGATTTGAGCACATCGTTTCATCCTCAGACGGACGGACAGTCCGAGCGCACTATTCAGATCTTGGAGGATATGCTACGAGCGGGTGTCATTGACTTTGGTGGTTCATGGGACCAGTTCTTGCCTTTAGCTTAGTTTGCCTACAACAACAGCTATCAGTCGAGCATTCAGATGGCTCCGTATGAGGCGTTGTATGGTAGGCAGTGTCGGTCTCCAGTCGGATAGTTTGAGCCTGGAGAGACCAGATTGTTGGGTTCTGAGTTAGCCCAGGATGCCTTGGACAAGGTGAAGATCATTCAGGATAGACTTCGTACAGCTCATTCCAGGCAGAAGAGTTATGCGGATCGCAGAGTTCGAGATTTGGCATTTATGATAGGAGACCGGGTATTTCTTCGGGTGTCGCCCATGAAGGCCGTGATGAGGTTCGTAAAGAAGGGCAAGTTGAGCCCTAGGTACATTGGTCCATTCGAGATTCTGGATAAGGTAGGGGAGGTGTCTTACAGACTTTCCTTGCCACCGAGTTTATCAGTTGTGAACCCGGCGTTTCACGTATCTATGCTTCGAAGGTATATTGCGGATCCATTTCATGTACTTGACTTCAGTGGTGTCTAGTTGGACAAGGATTTGACTTATGTGGAGGAGCCGGTAGCCATATTATCTCGGCAGGTTCGTCGGTTGAGATCGAAGAGTTATCCTTCGGTTCGTGTTCAGTGGAGAGGTCATCCTGTTGAGGCAGCTACTTGTGACTCCGAGTCCGATATGCGGAGCCGATATCCCCATTTGTTTCCCGTTTCAGGTACTTTTCTATGTCGTTCGAGGACGAACGTTTGTTTTAGAGGTGGAGATTGTGATGACCCAAAAGGTCATCCTGTGTAATTTAACTTAATCTATGTTCCGAGGCCCTGGAAGACTCCATTTATCTCACCTCGATGTGCGTGCGTAGCCCGGGCGCGTAGCCGGTAAGCCTTAATGTGGAAAATTGAATAAATGTTGAATTTGTGATAATTAATTGAATAAAGTTGACTTTGGTCAACATTTTTTGGTAAACGGACCTGGACTCGTGATGTGACGGTCCCGGAGGGTCCGTAGGAAAATATGGGACTTGGGCGTATGCCCGGAAATGATTCCGAGGTCCCAAGTCCGAGAAATGAATTTTTAAAGAAAATTGTTTTCTGAAAAATATAAAGGTTTTTGAAAATGAGATTCTATGTGAAGCCTGTGTTATCGGGCCCGTATTGTGATTCCGGAGCCCGGAACAGGTTCAATATGTTTATTATGTGCTACCTGTGATATTTGGTAAGAAACAGACGTAGTTTGACGTGATTCGTACTAAAAATGGAGAATTTGATTTTTAGGTTTAATTCGATGTTTACGATGTTATTTTGGTGTTTTGATTGCTCGAATAAGTACGTAGGAGGTTTATGAGGTCGTGTGTATATTTGTCTTTGAGCCCCGATGGCTCGGGTGAGTTTCGGGTAGGTGTCAGGGTGCTCAACTAGTGAAAAATCTAATGTCTTATGCTGTTTTCTGGTGTCTGGGATTTAATACTATGCGATCGCATAAGTGTCTCCGCGATCGCATAACATTGCGTAGGGGGGGGGGGTATCACACCTCTTATTTCACTACCCCGGGATTAATGAAGGGGTAATAAGGGAGTTTTTCCACTTTAAGTGACATTATTCGGTTTCGAGATTTATTTATTATTTCAGAGTCGCCGCCCGGATTTTTGACGATGTTCCGGGAAACCGTTTTGTTTTGAAAATCCCAAACCGAGGAATCTTTGACAATCTTTTAAGTTGTCTGCGACCAGAAATCCGAGTAAGGAATTCTGTTAACCCGGGAGAAGGTGTTAGGCATTCCCGAGTTCCGTGGTTCTAGCATGGTCGCTTAACTATTATTATTTTTGGCCTAAATTATCCGATTATTTACATGTTTTAACCTATATTTAAAACTCTTTGAAATATAGCCGCTTTTGATAGCATGGATTAATCTTGAAAACAAGTCACGAGAACGTTCATTTGTTATGATTTTGGACGTGTTACAATTATGCCACATGAAATGCACCCGTAATTGCAACACGTAATTTTATTATGATTTGAAGTTTAAGACGGGGACATGAGTTGTCGCGCCCGAGTGTAGATTACGTAGTCAAGACTATGGTCGTGACAGTTTTATAATGCCCATTTGTGGCGATGTTCGATTATTCTTTATGTTTTCTACTTGAAGGATCATTTTTGTTTTAAAATCAATTAGGACGTTTATGGATTTATCTTAAACAAGTCACGATGGCGTGCACTTGTTGTTTTTTGAGCACACGACAAACACGTCACATGAAATGCACCCGTGGTTGCTATGTACGTTTTATTAGTGTTTGGAGTCGAGGGTCGGGGGGGCATGAGTTGCCACTCCCGAGTGTATTTTATGGTAATCACAGAAGGGTTATTTGAAGCAATATTGGATTATTTGTTAAGCATTATAATTTGATCTAAAGGAGGTATCCTTAGCCAATAAGATATGTATAAAATCATCTAGGAATTAGATTTACTACCCTACAGGCAAGTGTTTGGGCTGTGGCCATGTTTTAACCCAATTTATCAATTACCCTTAAACCAAACCCTAGTTTAGGCTATTTGTGAAAAAGATACATGATTTGAATTAGAATAAGGCAAACAAAACACTTGAGAGAGGTGCATGCTAACACGTTTTGATTCATATAACAATAGATAATATCGCATAAAGACAAGTGTAATTCCACTACTATTTGAACCATTTAATCATCAAGGGTATTTTTATGCGATTGAAGAACCCGCGAAGGGAAACTTTTCTTAAACTTTGCTACCAACGGTCATTTGAAATCCAAACATGACAATATTCTGAGTTAAAGTCATTTGATCATTTTTAGAAAAGAATTTCAATCAGAAAAAAAAATGGAGTACGTAAATACTGGATTTTGCTATTTATTTATTTATTTATTTTGAATGAAACAACCTTATAAATTTTCAGGTTCAAACTATATCCTTTGATTTTTGACTTTGAAATCGTCTATATTCAGTAATGCGCGATTTGGGTGGGAAAAAAAAACAAGACATACTATACAGTTACAAAGTAATTGGTCTCTAATCACTTTAACGTGATTACTAGGCCCATAACCTCGAGTCTAACGACCCGAAGATCAGACTCCATCGAGACTAACTGGGCTAAATTCATGAGTCTGGCCTAATTACAGGTGGCTGGGCAGACCTGGCCAAAGCTAAATGACTTTCCCCTAATAATAAACTCGAAATTTCTTTAGATTTTTTAAGAGAAGACAAAACAACAAAAAACATACAACTGGATATACATTCTTATATAGAGTCCAGTCCCATTTATTACAAATTGTAAAATCTGTGGAAGCAACTACATTATTACATCACCATTGCACTATGAAAATACAGTTTTCCTAAAATAAATAGATAAAAATAAAAGAGAATAAGAATATCCACTGCTGCTCCTGTACAAGCTAGCAACCTTTCACAATTCAAACCTATATTTCATCATTGATTTTGAAGCCAAATAACATAAATTCCTATGCATCATTTAAGGGAGAAATCTGACCATTAGAGAGGTCAGATTCTATTCCTTTTAGTGATGTTTTAAGGAGCAATGTTTTCAAATACAAACATACGACGAATATTTAATCACTTTATGAAGTGAATCTGACCATTTGGGGGTCAGATTCCTCTTCCTTAGTTCTATTTTCACTAGTAGTTATATTATAAGTCTAAAGCTAGGGATAAAATCACATAACCACAAAGGAAAGCTGAAGTTGAAGCGAGACAGATTTCTAGGAGGCATTTCACAGAACCTCCAAAACACACACATAGGTTATGAATCAAACATTTCAGCATAGAACGAAAACAGAAATTTAGAATCTAACAACTTCATTTATGGTAGAGTGTTACATACCTTGAAATGTAATAAAAATGATAGGGAATGCAACCTTGACCAAATAAAGGTCAAGATACTAAGAATATTGTTTGGAGACTTAAGACACAACAACAAAGAGAAACAGCAACAAACTCGAACAGGAAGTCCAGAATCAAGCTTGACCAAACAAGAATTTTGAAGAAAAAATCAGCAAGAGGAAAGTGAGATCTTCTAAAATGTTTGTGTACTCATGGTTTCAATATTTTTTTGATACTTTTTGTTTTTGAGAGCAAGAAAAACAGTCTTCTAGAAGAACCTTTTTGAGAAAACTTTATAAAAAAAATCTGTTGTCTAGCCTTCAGATTTTCAGTAACTAAAAAGTCTGTCAAAATCCCTCAAGAATATGTAAAAAAAAAAAAACCCTTTTCAGAGAATGAGGTAGTGTATATATAGGGATTTTAGGATAGCATCTTATTTGGCATATTCCCTATCCTAAATTGGCTGAAATAGTACAGGTACAACTGTCAAACCTTATCCTATTGGACAGTTGGCCTCATTCTAGAAGATTCCAGCCTTTACAATTACTATTCCACCCCCAAAAAATCTGATTCCCTAGTTCTAGAAGGTTCTTGGGTTGTTACACCCAAGATTCCCTAAACTAAAGAACTTAATTACCCCTCTAGGTTCCTAGAATTACCCTTTGGATTACCCTTTAAGGTTAACCAAGGTTATCTATTAACTTGAGTTAATTACTAGGTTAAGAACTTTGAAATTGAGTCATCATTAACTAGAGATTAAGCTTAGGTAAATTATTTTATATTTAGACTTAATTGTGATTAACTCAATCTGAGTCATTAGACTTAATCAACCTAATTGAGTGATCAACTAATTAACTATTAGTGAAGTTCCAATTAGCTAACTCTTAGCTTAGTATGTAATTAACTCAATTATTTCCTAAGTTAGGAATTAAGTTAGGTTAATTATTAGGTTTGGACTACGGGGAACTAAATCATGGAAAAAAAATACTTCTTAAAGCTTACTACATATTAAAGATAAGTTCTAATGGTAGACTTGTTACCTACTAACTGCTAAGGTGACAACACTACATAAAGCCAAAAAAAATCTGTAATTTTCAAACGACCACTAATATACACTTAGCACATTAATCATTTTTTTAAAGTAAAAAATGGCAAGACTCTTTAGCATGATTTTGTTTTTTGGAATGAAGTGCACAATTTACAAAAATAGAATAAGTTCTTCAAAGACAATGAAGTATGATATCTGATTAATCTTAAAATTACTGATTTTAGCATCTAGTAAACAGTAACATCAATATTAATCCATCAACCCAAATTAAACATTACTAACACATAATCTGAACAAGACTGCATAAAGAAAATTCTCAATCACAAAATTGGTCTTCAGCTTTCATTTCATCAACTACAAAAGGAACTAATTTGCAGAAATCAATTTTATATTCAAATATATCCAGTTTCATATTAAACCGCCTAAGTCAATACACTAAGCAAGTAGAAGAGAGAGGCATAGAATAAGAAGAGCAAAAGAAACTGAGTTGCATACAAGAAGAAAGAATCATCATTTAACCAAGAAAAGAAGATCAGTAGACGAAATAATGCCATACTAACAGAAAACATAGACGAAACAGTGATATATCAATAAGGACATGGACGAAAACAGTAACATAAAAACATGGATTAAAACAGTAATACATATATGATTTTATTTGAAAAAAAACAAAGAAGAGACAGAAAGGGAAGGGGGGATACCAGTAAGAGTGGTTCAGACAGATTCCGGTGACTTGCCGGAATTTGGCCGGACTCCGGCGGGTTTAATAATGGTCTAAACTCACATGAATCGATGGCTCTCATCAAGAGCTATCGACTCATGCAAGTGTGAGCCATTGGGGAACCTCGAATCATTATGTAGAAGAAATCTAGGGTTTTGGATTTTTAGATCCGAAATTGGTGGCTTTTGAGTGGTTTCCTGAGGAAACTAACGCTAGGAGGTGGTTTAGGGGACGAAAGAGGTTGTAGGGTAGAAATTTAGGGTCGATTGGTGGAGCTCCGCTGCCAGAGGCGATTTCCGTCCGGCAGAGTTAGGGCAGGGGGACGGTGGGACTAGGGCGGTGGCCAGCTGGTCTCTAAGGGGGAAGGAGAGAGATGAAGAGAGGGGTGGGTGTTAGACTTAGGCAACTGGGAGNCTAATTTTAGGCTTGATTTCCCCATTAATTAAATAATTTCAACTAAGTTTAAACTAAAAAAAATGTAGTAATTAATTTTAACTTAATTTTGTTTAAATAAAGATTAATTGATAAATTAATTAAGGTTAAAACGATTAAATTAGTACTCCTGATCATTTAAAAGATAAATTTCACAATTTTGTTTAAAAAGAAACAATTAAATTAACATTAACACACTTTATACCAAACAATTATATTTATTTAAATGATTACTAAGTTTATGCGCTCAACCATGCCATTTTAAACTATTTACGGATTTAAATGATAAACTTTGACTACATAATGTAAAATGAATTCACAAATAGCATCAAAAATTCAATAAAACCCATAAAACTANTGAGTTGCATACAAGAAGAAAGAATCATCATTTCACCAAGAAAAGAAGATCAGTAGACGAAATAATGCCATACTAACAGAAAACATAGACGAAACAGTGATATATCAATAAGGACATGGACGAAAACAGTAACATAAAAACATGGATTAAAACAGTAATACATATATGATTTTATTTGAAAAAAAACAAAGAAGAGACAGAAAGGGAAGGGGGGATACCAGTAAGAGTGGTTCAGACAGATTCCGGTGACTTGCCGGAATTTGGCCGGACTCCGGCGGGTTTAATAATGGTCTAAACTCACATGAATCGATGGCTCTCATCAAGAGCTATCGACTCATGCAAGTGTGAGCCATTGGGGAACCTCGAATCATTATGTAGAAGAAATCTAGGGTTTTGGATTTTTAGATCCGAAATTGGTGGCTTTTGAGTGGTTTCCTGAGGAAACTAACGCTAGGAGGTGGTTTAGGGGACGAAAGAGGTTGTAGGGTAGAAATTTAGGGTCGATTGGTGGAGCTCCGCTGCCAGAGGCGATTTCCGTCCGGCAGAGTTAGGGCAGGGGGACGGTGGGACTAGGGCGGTGGCCAGCTGGTCTCTAAGGGGGAAGGAG
>ML255592.1:0-54096 GCA_005239495.1 Nicotiana undulata
CTGTCACACAATTGTGACACACTGATTAGGCTATATTTCAAGCCATCTATCATATACACATGTCAGTTGAACGTGTGTCATCTTTACCTACCTTGTCGACCCCTATAATTTCACTTTTCTTTCCGTTTCCAAAGGATACATTTCCTCCTTTAAGGTTTTCAAGTGAAAGAGACCGTTCCTTGTTTTCTTTCATATGCTTAGAGCAACCACTGTCCAAAAACCAAATTAGGCTGCTTCCCTTCACTTGTACCTACAAAAGCAAATCAGGGGTTAGTTTTAAGAACCCAAACTAGTTTGGGTCCATTTCTATAAGAGAAAGGACGAATCAGATTTTTCCTGGCCCAGTTTGGTAGCCAGTTCTTCTTTTTAATGAATCTCTCATTTTTCTGACTGGCCTGCTCTTTTACAACACACTCATATTTGTAGTGGCCAGTCTTCCCACAATGGGTGCACATTTTATTTTCAGGGAGAGTGAGATACTTGCTTTTGGGATCCCACTTAGGCAATTGACTCCCAAAACCAAGCCCTCTCCGGTTGCTACTGTGATTCTCTTGAAGCCAAGTTAATGCATCAGAAGACTTATTCCATTTGCTTGGTCTATCAAATTCATGTTTGACTTTGCCAAGTTCTTCTTTAAGAGATTTTATCTGTTCATCCTCGGCATACATTTTGTCCTTTAGTTTTCCTAAGTCTTTTTCTAACATTGCATGAGAGTGATCAACCACCTTTTTACTAGATCCTAGTCTTAATTTTAAGTTTTCAGATTTTAGATCTAGGATTTCAGTTTCGAGTAGATGGACCTGGTTCATCAAGACAGTGTTTTTCTTTTCAGATTCACTGACCCTTATTTCCAGGTCCATGCATTCTGGTTTCAGCATTGCACACTCTTTAGATAATTGATCCTTCTCTTTGGTTGTTTCCTCATAATCATCTATGAAGTCAAGTAGCAACGCAGAGAGTTTCTCCTTAGATAAAAACTTTATCTTAGTTTTAAGTTGTGAGATACTTACCTCTAGTTCTTCATAAGTGTCCTCATCAGATTCTCCTATTGCCATGAGAGCCTGATCTTCTGTCTCACCATCCTCTAATTCTTCATCTGAACTTTCCCCCCAAGCAGCAACCATAGCCTTTGTAGTGGTTCTCTTGGGTTGGACCAGTTCCTTCTTCCTGTTCTTTCTTTCATATCTNGATCTTCTGTCTCACCATCCTCTAATTTTCATCTGAACTTTCCCCCCCAAGAAGCAACCATAGCCTTTGTAGTGGTTCTCTTTGGTTGGACCAGTTCCTTCTTCTTGTTCTTTCTTTCATATCTCTCTTTCCTCCATTCTACTTCCCACTGAGGGCAGTTTTTGATGAGATGGTCAGTTTTTCCACACTTGTAGCATCCCTCATTAGCTGGCCTTTCTGGTGCCTTTGCCTCATGGCCATCTCATCCTCTTTCAGATCTGCTCCTTCAGTGATCCTCAGTTCTAGACTTCTCTCCTTATTTGGGGCATCCATCTTCATGGCTTGCCTTCTGAGTTCATAAGCAGTGAGATTTCCAATTAACTCATCCAGTATAAGGGTTGCCATATTTTTGGATTCCTAGATAGCAGTGATCTTGCTTTCCCAAGAGATAGGAAAATCCCTTGTCAAGATATTCTCTACCTTGTCTTCTTCAAGTATGATTCTCCCAAGAGACTTGAGTTCATTGGTCAAGGTTGTAAACCTTGTGTACATCTCCTGAATAGTTTCTCCGTCTTTCATAGTGAAGTTTTCATACTGAGAGTATATCACCTTTTAACTTGAGGTGTTCCTTCATGAGCTACTTGTAGAATGTCCCAGATTTCCTTGGCTGTTGTGCAGCTTTGGATTCTACTGTATTCATCAGGACCTAGTCCACATACTAGCCACTTCTTGGCCTTGGCATTCTTCTCCCATTTCTTCAAATCTTCACCCGTGCAGTCAGCCCTAGTCTTGGGTACATCTACACCTTCAGCAGTCTTCTTTATTGTTGCAAGGGGTCATCAGTTACTATGTCCCGTAGTTCATAGTCCTCTCCAATAAGATGGTCCTTCATTCTATTTTTCCACCAAGAATAGTACTGGCCATTGAAGAGTGGTGGCCTTGCGGTTGATTGACCTTCCCAGTTCCCAGGTGGTGCACTCATCCTGATCTTTTCCAAGGTGTTAGCATTTTCAAGGATAACCTGCTCTGATACCAATTGATGTTTTAGACTTCAATGCTACACAATAATATAAGTTAATTGTGTAGTACCCAATTTTCGAGTGATGTCTAATACGAAGAACCTGGTTCTTCTTTGTGTACTACTTTCTACTGTTGTAGAACAATTAAAGCAGTAAAGTAAAGACACAAAGATTTTTACGTGGAAAACACCTGGCTCAAAAGGTGAAAAAACCTTGATCTACTCCTCAGTAGGATTTGCTCAAACTCTTCACTAAAAACTATGAGCCAAAACAGACTTACAAAATAAACTCTTTTGTAATCCTAGGACTAACTCTAATCCTCTTTGTATCAACTAGCCTCTAGCTAATTTCTACAGATTTCAAGCTAACTCTAACTTGAACAATGTGTACCTATTACAATTGCTTCTATGAAAGCTGAAAAGATACAATGTTAAAACTCCTACTACAATCAACTAGACTCAATACACAAATGATGGAACTATTTCTTCTAGTTGAAATGTAGCCTTTGTATCGCACAACAATTCTGCTTGCAAAATATCTCTGGTACTTTTGCTTCAGATCTTGATTCACTTTAGCACTTGTGCGTCCAAAATTTCAGCAGTAATACATTGAGTATTTATAGAGTCCGTTTGTTGAGTACATGATTCAATTCTGATCCAACTCTGATCCAACTCTTCCTGGGTAAACGAGTTTAATTGTAACTCAACTTCCTTCCTCTATTTCTGTCCTAGCTGAAATCAACTTCTGTCATCTTTATCAGTTTGCAACCTTTTCGTATTAGAAGACATTCTCCTAGTTCTTTGATACTCATCAAACACTGATGTCTCATATGCAAGTATGATTCTTGTGCCAGTTGTTCCATTCAAATGTGTATGCTATGATGGACCTAGTTCAACTTTGTTATCTTTTGTCAATCTTCAAAACCCATTCAGTGACATGGGCCAACAATAAGAATACGACCAAACACGATGACTACGGTCATAAGGCTCCGACCAAACTAACGCAACTGGGGGATGCACGCACGTCTCCACAAAATCACAAAATACTTCGAAAAGAATCGGTTAATCAGGCTACCCTCGGCATAAGCAAAATAGCTTTGATCATATCAGCTCCAACAATAAAAAGAATTCAAAAATTCAGCCATCGAGCGAAACCTCCCGAGGTGCTCATTTGTCGTCACATAACGGCTCATAATCGAGGTTCTTATCGAGCCGTCGAAGAGTCGTACGAGCACAATAACTTCAAAAATTCTTTAACGAGGGAAAAATATATCCCAAAACGCCTAAGGGCCGATTTAAGGTCATATCGACCCAATGTGTAAGAGCCTAAGCGCCAGCTTAAAAGAGCCTCAGGGCCGATTCAAAACCTAAGGGTTGATGAGCTCGATTCAAAACCCGACTCGAGGACTGAGCCCTAAACGATTAACTAAAAAGCGCCTAAGGGCCAATACGTAAGAGCCTACGGACCAACTTAAAACGCCTAAGGGAAAATACATATGAGCCCACGGGCCAGATTAAAAAGCCTCAGGGCCAATTCATAAACCTAAGGGTCTATGAGCTCGAAGTTGAAACCCGACTCAAAGACTGAGCCTTGAACATGTTAAACATCAACTATTATTAATCGCGCATCAAGCACAAAACCTTAAGGGTTTTACCTCGAAGTCCATACACCAACAAATAGAAATTCATGAAAGGAGAAAATCGAAAGGTTTCTTTATATATATATATATATATATATATATATATGTGTGTGTGTGTGTGTGTGTGTGTGTGTGTGTTTGTGTGTGTGCGTGTGTGTGTGAAATAATACAAGGCTTCATTTACAATGCTCTCTAAGAGCCCTATACACATAATCAGAAAGGAAAATCCTATTCTATTTTCCCCCTGGGGACTACGGCTCAGTCGGCCCCTTCCTTATTTTCTTCGAAATCGAAAATGAGGAACTTGGCGTCGTATTCATCCGCCTTGCCCTGCTCTATATCTTCCGAGAGATCGAATCTCCTAGCGTGGATCTCCTCGAGGATTTCCCTCCGGGATCTGCTTTGGGCATATTCATTGTTTCTGCTCTCTCGATCAGAAGCCCCTCTTATCTCAACCTGAGCATCGACAACGTCTTTTAAATAGACAACCACTTTCCTGCCAGCCTTAGCTCGGATCTCTTCAGCTTCAGCCCGGGCGTCCACGACCTCGGCCTTCATCTTCAAAAGGTCAGATTCGAGCCTTACGATTTTGCTCGTCTAGACCAAGCTGTTTTCACAAGCATTACGGAGTTGCATCTCGAGGCAGAAGCCTTAGCCAAAGCATTCTTCTTGGCCACAACTTAGGCATCTATCTGAGTCTGTATCTCAGTACACTCATACTTGGCCTGACCGACTTTGCCCCAAAGTCGCTTCAGGTCATCCGTCTTTCTCTGCAGCTGAAATATCAAAATGTTAATCTCCGAAGATAGGAGAAGAAACATGCATCCCCTCGAAGCTAAGATTACATGTCTCTCTATGTGGCCTTCGTAGTTCTGGTTGTGATTCATCTCATATCGAAGGTGTATCAACTCCTTTGCTCTTTTATCGCAAAAAAGCTCGAGGGATTTCTCCCCGTCCGAGGCTTTCTGAAACCTGGCTTCGCAGCGGAGGAGCTCGGACTTGAGCTTGTAAAAAACCTATGAAAAAGAAGCTTCAGATAGAAAATGAAAATACAAAGCTGACAAACCAACAAAGTCAACCAAAACTCACCTCATAGCAGAGCCGTTGAGCCTCCTCAAAAGTTGAGCGTGCATCTACTGGTATGGCCTCTTCGGCCCCAGTTGAAACATCCCGAGAAGGAATATGATCATTTGGGACCCCAGTCCCTTCAGGAGGCAGAAAATCTATATCCCTCGAAGTACCTTCGATGGGAAAAGAAGACGGCGATAAAGGAGGAACCATTTTTTCGAGACTAGAAGCCTCTGGTGCTGTAGGCTCAGCTAATGCATCTTCTTTGAGCCTCCGAGTGGGCTTCACCTTGCTATGAGCACCCTCGTCCTTCGAGGATTCCTTTCGTTTATTATCATTCCTCAGCCCCGAGGTCGATGATCCTTCCTCCTCTCAAAGGGGGCACGGTCTCATCTCAGAAAATTCTCCAATACCTGCGGTGAAGGATTTAATACACATAAAAGAAAGTACCTTTCAACAAAATAAACCACCCAACACATACCGTGGTGTTTTGCCTCCCATCTACCCTTTGACAGGTCTCGCCACTTACGCTCATCGTAAGTCGAGGAAGCTTCCAGTTTTCGAGTCCAATCTGCCAGATCGGGGACCTCACATGGAAACCACGGGATTGCTGCAGAAAAAGAAATAAAGCATCTTTACGAAGTCTGCCTCACTATGAACAAAAATGATAAATACACAAGTGTACCACTTACGTGTGAAATTCCATTTCTCAGGAAATGGCAGGAACTCTACGGGGATAATATCGATAGTCCGCACTCGGAAAAATTGACTCATCCACCCTTGGTCCCCGTCTTTTTCATTATTGGTAACGAAGGTTCTGGTGGATTGACATCGTAGAGTGATCAGACCTCGGTAATGTAGGGGCCGGTACAATCTGATGAGATGGATGTGAGTGAACTCGAGCCCAACCTTCTCCGCAAAAAAACCTTATCATCAATGCTATCCTCCAAAACGACGGGTGCACCTGTTCCAGGGTAACCCGATACTTCTACAAAACTCGAGCACGACTCTATCGAGAGGGCCCAACATAAAGGGGTACGTGTATACATTCAAAAGCCCCTCTACGTGAGCCATGATGTTCTCTTCCAGGGAAGGTACCTGCAGTACCAGCGTTTCTCCCCATCCGTAGTCTCTCATCACTACCTGGAGGTGTTTCTCTCCTATCGATGGGATAAACCTTGATGCATGCTCCTGATGGCCCTAAACATTGGGAGGTCTCTCTAACGTAAAGTCTCTCCTCGAGACAAAGCATCTCAAGGTCATCTCACCAGACGTCGGCGGTGTACCACCGACCGTGTGGGAAACAGAGGCAGAACTCTCCTTTTCTTGCTGAACGGATTTGGGCGTAGCAACAATAACAATGGTGAAACAAGAAAAGGGAAATGAAAACTTAGGTGAAAGCTCTGAATTAAAATGGATAAAGAACCGATATACAGAAAAATATCTCTATGAAAAGGATAGTTGCTCAAAATAGCAAAGTCCTCAAATGAGAGGAAAGCAAGCTCATATATAGAGCAAGTAGCGACTGTTCGCCTACTCTGAAGACCAATTAATTCTGACTAGGCCATTATCACTTTTGGGGAAGTGTACCAGTGGGACCACCTCATTACTTCACGGTCATGTCATATGAATGACGCTGGCATACCGCATTCGAGGGATCAAGATTCCCATATCAATCTAGCCTCGAGATGGTGACCGATATCAAGGAATTATGTTACTATGATTATAGGCTCTAAAAAGCTATCAATATCAATCTAGCCTCGAGATGATGCCCGATCTTGAGGAACCCTGTTACTATGATTATAGGCTCTAAGGAGCTATCAATATCAGTCTAGCCTCGAGATGGTGCCCGATCTCGAGGATCTCTGCTAGTACAATTATGAGCTCTAAAAGAACTACCAATCTATCCTCGAGATGGTACCCGATCTCGAGGATCTCTGCTACTACAATTATGAGCTCTAAAAGAGCTGCCAATCTAGCCTCGAGAAGGTGCCCTATATCGAGGATCTCTATTACTACAAGTATGGGCTCTAAAAGAGCTATCGAGATCCACATATCGATCTAGCCCCGAGATGGTACCAGATCTTGAAGGCCTCTATTGTTCCAAGTATGGGCTCTAAAGAGTCGACTCCAAGATTCAAAAAAATTAGCTTTGCATAAGCACTGAAAAATAAAAGACTTGAAACAAAAGAGTCTTTTTGCATTCTCAAAAATACATTTACAACAAGTGTCTTTACAAAGCTCCCCCGGGGAGCCCATATACATAAAGAAAAAGAAAAGAAAAAGCAAAAACAACAACCGAGCCTACTCTTCACCCTCACTACTGTCTGAGTCACTTCCAGAGCCCTCGTCCGAAGAAGTTGAAAGTGCTGATTCTTCCTCTAAGGTCCTGGATTTCTCAATATCAGTAGAGAGATCGGCACCTTTGGCACACGCTTCTTCGAGGGCCTGCCTCCTAGCTTGCTATTGAACATGAGCAATGGCCTGAGCCAGTTTCAGATCGGCTTTCTCGGATATCTCCCTAGATCGATTGCTGGTGGCAACGACATCTCTTTTATATGAGGCTACATACTCATCGGCCTCAAACTTGGCAGCAGATAATGCAAAAGCCTCCTCCTAAGCATTTAGAAGAAGACCCCGGGTCGAGGTCAACTCCCCCTGAAGTATATCACTCTCCGAGGCCACGACATCATTCTGCCGCTTCAGCTCGAGGATCTCAGCTACCTTGGCCGCGACATCCTCCTGAAGTTGCCCCACCAGGGAATTCATTTGCTCAATATGCAAGGGCGAATCAAGATAATGAGCATCAAGTTATAAGGACAAGAAGATGAACTCATGGGTTCCATGTTACCTGCTCGGTGAAGCTGGTCTGTTCCTGGTGCACTCCCTCAAAACTTGCCCAAAGCTCATCTAACTCCTCTTCCTTTCAGACATAGGAAGTCTTCGATTCATTCAGCTCCGAGGTGAGCTTCTCGAGCTCCTCCTCACGGCAAGTAAGCTCATCATGCAGCTTAGAGAAGGCTTGGCCATACAACTTCATGGCCTGCAACAAAATAGAGAAGTTAGAAAAGCAAGGGTAAAAATTTGAAGCACAAATGGCAAGTTAAAATTATTACCTGCTTCTGAAGCCTCTTAGCTTTCATGAGAGAGATTGGGGCATTGAGATCCGTGTCCTCCTCGACACCGATGAAATATTCCTTGAATGTATCATCCTCTCCCTGAGAGGTCCCTACATCGGCAGCACCCCTGTTCTGGGAATCCCTTATCTCCCCTGGAGAAAATGAAGGGCCCGATTCGAAGCCGCCCACGACATCAATTTCTATCAGGGATTCGCCGGCACGGACTGTACCATGTCCAACTTAAGGCTTAGGGACTGCACCTGAACTCTCCTCGAGGGTCTCCCTTTCAGCATGAGATGGGTCCACATCGGCCATCTCCAGCTCAATTGCCTTCTGTCTAGCATTGCTCGAAGCATCAGCACTCAGTCTTACCCTTTGTACCAAAGGGCAATCATCATCATCATCATCTTCGTCTGCGGCACGAAGACTTGCCGCAATAGTCGAAGTTAAGACCGTGGCATCGGTCTTAGGCTTGCGGACCTTGGTATTCTTTGATTTTGGAGACTCAGTCGATGTCTCCTTCTTCCTCTTCTTACCCTTGTCGGGTTTTGAAGTTCCTTCTTCACTAGGAGGAGGATGCCTCATCTACACGCCTTCCCCGAGGCCTGAACAGGCATGATATATCAAACTTACCCTCACAGAAGAATACTCATATGAAATTTGGCAACGACAGTAAGAATGTTTTACCGTGGTTCTTCGCCTGCCATCGCGTCTTGGCCAAATCACGCCAAGCACGCTTGTCGTATGGAAAAGTGGAGTCTAAACATTTGATCCATCCCGGGAGGTCTTGAACCACACCGGGAACCAAACGGTGGCTGCATAATCAAAAGAAAATCAATTCAGAAGAAGAAGAAAGGGGCAGTAAAGTATGTTTAATGTAGTGATACTTACGCTTCATGTTCCATTCTTCCGGGAAATGCATCCTATCAGCAAGGATAATGTCCGAGGTTCTTACTCTGATGAACCGGTTCATCCATCCCCGGTCTTTGTCTTTCTCGGTGCTCGTAAAGAACGTCTTCGCAGATCGATAATATAGCTTAGTTAAACCCACTCGGAAGAGACTGGGGCTATACAACCTTATCAAATGGTCGAGGGTGAAAGTCATTCCCTCGATCCGGTTGGAGAAATATCGAAACATATAAAAAATACTCCAGAAAGAAGGATAAATATGATCGAGTGTCACTCGGTACTGGCGGAAAAAGTCAAGAATAACCGGGTCTATCAGTGGAGAAGAAGATTCTATGGGACCCAGAGTGAAAGGGTATGTATATATGCTGAGGAAGCCAACTTTGTGTGTCACTATGCTTTCCTCAGCTTTGGGGATTTCTATTTGTACTGCCTCCCCCCAGCGGCAGTCCATTTTTACTCTCTCCACTTTGGTTACCACACTGATGTACCGAGATATGGGCTCGCATCAGCCCGCTGTAGAAGGGGGTTTATCGATGGTAAAATCAGAAATTGTATCGAAGGAACCGAGAATACATTGCCCAATACTCGAGAGTGTTTTTGATTTTCCCTTGGACGGGCGTGAGGAAGAAGTGGTGCCCTCTATTCTGGGGTATCGTTTTGGAAGTTTTTGCCATAACTATAACAAAGTTTCTAAGGAAGGAGATGAAGAAGCAAGCACAAAGAGAAGATGAATGCAGAAGATGATGAACTTAGCTCTAAAAACTTGAAGACATTGTAAAAGTATGAATGACAAAAAAAATGAGGTATTTATAGAGGCCATTTGGGCAAGGTCGGAGAAGCGGAAAGGTCGAACCACCGACGGTTCATGGGCTTATTGATAATCATGTTGAAAGCGACCTCTACACAGCTTTTGAGTCATGTCATTTAATGCTCTGACGGGGTTGATGTCATGATGGGGGTATCGAGGATGCAAGAATTCAAGACCGTTTCTTATCGTTTCTGTGATGACCCAAGGGGTCATTCTATGAATTTAGACTCCATTCTAGGCTTAATAGCCCTAAAAAGATTAATTTTAATACCTCGATTTGCGTGCGCAGTCCAGGCGTGAAACCAGAAAGCTTTTATGTAAAAATATGAGAAATAGAAATTTTAGAGTTAAAATTTGATAAAAATTGACTCTGGTCAACATTTTGAGCAAACGGACTCGGATCCATGTCTCGACGATCCCGGGAGGTCCGTAGTAAAATATGGAACTCGGGCGTATGTCCGGAAATGAATTCCGAGGTCCCAAGCCTTAGAAATCAATTTTTGAAAGAAATTATTTTGCTGAAATATTTATGAAATAAAGAAAAGAATAAATGTGTGAAATTGTTGGTATCGGGCCCCTATTTTGGTTCCGGAGCTCGATACAGGTTTGTTATGATATTTAAGCCTTTCTTGTGAAATTTGGTGAAAAACAGAGTTTTTTTTGACGTGATTCGGACATCCAGTTCAAAATTTATGAACTAAAAGTGTTCTTGAGGGAAATGATAAGTTTTGAGGTTTAATTCATGGGTTTACATGTTATTTTCATGATTCGCACGAGCAAGTCCGTATAATATTTTTAGACTTGCGTGCATGATTTGTTTAGAGCCCAGACGGTTCGGGGGAGTTTTGAGTAGGTTTCAGAGTGTTAAATGTTGGAAAACCACTGCTGGTGCACCAGTTCTGGTGTGCATGCACCTGCGAGCCTAGGGACGCATGTGCGAGACCGCATGTGCGCATCCCTGATCCGCAGGTGCGGCCACCTCGCAGATGCGGACATATCTTCCGCAGGTGTGGTCCCGCAGAAGCGGATACTTTTCCGCAAGTGCGGCCCTCAGTGGCCTAAGTCATTTCCGCAGGTGAGACCCATTTTCCGCACCTGCGGGAGCGCAGGTGCGACCCAAGCACCGCAGATGCGAAGGTCGACTGCCTAGCCCTATAAAACTCAATTTTAAACTCGGCAGAACCCTTTTTTTCCAAATTTCAAACTTTACAGCCCTAGAAGCGAATTTCTTCACCAATTATCAGCCCCAAGTCATAGGTAATCAATTCTAAACTTCACTCTTTCAATTCCTTATTGTTTTTCATCACTTTTAAATCAAAAACTAGGAATTTTCATGGTAAAAATTGAGGGTTTGAGTAGAATTAGGGAATTATGTAAAAATCAAATTTTTATATCTAATTGAGGTCGGATTTTGAACATAATCATATATTTGGGTTCATGGGTTCATGGGTAAACGTAATTTGGTCCGAACCCCGAGTTTAGACCAAGCAGGCCTTGGGTCGGGTTTTCACTTTTTTGAGAAAACTTAGGAAAAATTATGTTTTTCAATAAAGTTAGTTGCTTTAGCATTTATTGATGATGTTGGGTTAATCATGATTAGATTCGAGCAGGTTAGAGCAAGATTCTAAAGGAAAAGCTATAATTGAGCAGTGAGTGGCCTACGAAATTGAGGTAAGTGTTTGATCTAACTTTGACTTGAGGGAATAGGAATCCCCACTTGTTTGCTATGTGAAATGCATGTGTGTGGTACATAGGTGAGTTGACGAGTATCTATGCACCACCAAATGGTCTGTTAAACATGATCCCTTCCTTGTTTCCAAGTTAAATTGATTCATGGCTTAATTGTTCTATGTTCATTATTGTTTCTACGATTACTTGGCCTTATTCCGTTGTTGTTAAATATTGTTGTGGTTATTTTGAAAGAGTACGGGGTGTTTAATTGGTCCCTTTGTGATATCATGGTACATAAAGACTGAGTTGGGTTGACAACGTTACGGTGGTTATATATATATTCTGGCTGGTTTTATTGTGGAATAATATTGGTTAAAACTTACGAGCTATACTGCTTTTTGTTTGCAATTGTTGAAATAAAAGTGTTTTGAAATGCTTGGCCTGAATTGTAAAAGTTTCTGATAAACAAATACAAAATTTATTGTGATAAGGGCGCGGTGATAAGGGGGCTGTGATAGGGGGGGGGGGGGCGAAAAAGATTGTGAGGGGGGGGCGAAATAGATTGTGATAAGGGTGGATAATTGATTGTGATAAGGGTGGATAAATTGATTGTGATAAGGGTGTACATGTGGGATCGGGTTGCTCTTGATACCTAATTTTTCCTCAAAATATTTTCAAAATTTGCATATATACCTTCAAAATCATTCTTTCATAGCAATTGATATTTTTTTGTAATTTTTCCATATTTTTATTAATTTATTTTTAATTTATCTAACATTTTATTTCCAATAATTAATTACAAAATCGCATTGCAAATGATTTCAAAAGTATTTATTGATTTAATTTATTATTTAGGGTCCTACTAAGACCAAATTATTTCACAATTAGCCAAATTGGCACTCTATGGCTATAATTGCAATACCTTTGCAATTATAGCCCAATCATATATTTTATACTATTTTTTATCCAGTAATTAGTCAATTCGTATCTTAAATACTAAGTAATCATTTTATTTTATTTTTTCTAAGCATGGATTTCATTTTTTTACAATTATTTGCTATTTTATAAATTGTTTTATCTAATTTAATTGGGTATTTAACAGCTAGCCCCTTTTATTTCAATTATAGCCTAAATTGACCTGATTCCTAACCCAATTAAATAACCTAACAGATCCCAAGCCCAAACCTAAATCTACCCGGCCCAATCCGAATCCAATCCTCACCGTTGATCAAAATTGATCAACGGTCCAGATGATCCCTTCCATAATTATACCCTACGACTACCCCCCCCCCTTCCCTTCTCATTCACTCCCTCACTCCTCCGTCTCATCTCCCTCATCTCTCTCAACTCTCTCATCTCCTCGACTCCCTCTGCTAAACCTAGCTCCCCTTCTCCGGCCGTCGCCTTGCTGGAAATCATGGTGGTTTCACCACCCCCAGCCTCATGGCTCCCTCCTTGAACGGGTATCACTTCTTTGAGGATCTCAAGTGAACCAGAGGCAGCTCACTCACCTCCTATGATCTCATGCCATTTTTCCGACCATCCATGGTCGTCCGAGTAAGATCTTACCATTTTCCGGTTAAAACCGGTGCTTTTGAGTTTTTCTCTTCCTCTCTGGGTTCTCTCTTTGAAACCCTAACTTCTACACTCTCGATTTCTTCTAGATCTGTAACATATATGTACATGTTATAAGTTATTTTCATGTTTTCCTTAAAGATTTTCCGTTTTTCCCTAAACAGTTCTTCATTTTCAAACTAGGGTTCTTAAACCCTTTTCAAAACAAGTTTTCCTTTCTGATTTCTAGCATTATCGTATGATTTTCATCATGTTTATCATTATTTAAACCTTTTTTCTTTTTGTTTGATTTATTTTGCTAAAACCCCTAAGTTTTCAATTTTAATCCTAGATTCTAAAGGTGTCTTTGATGATACGCTTGAGTAATCTGTGTATGTGTTTGATTTTTCATGATCCTCTCAAGTTTCTATGAGTTTACCCTATTTTTTCTTATTAGACCTGCCGATTCTTTGTTTTTCCATTTATACCGTGCTTGTTCTATTAGTCCCTCTAATTGCTACTATTTTCTACGAGATTCTTGCTACTCTGATTTTAAGTCTTTTAATTATTTGCTATGTCTTATGTGAATCCCTAATTTTGTGTGATTAGGGTTTTTGATATTTCCTAATGTGTGTTTATTCCGCTTAAATTAGTACTATTTGCCACTTTGAATCTTTGAATAATTGTGATTAGTACCTCACTGATTTTGCCTAATGCTGTCTACTGATTTTGAGTATTTCCTTAAATGTGTGATATTTTCCAGATTGATGCTGATTTCCTGTGATTCGAATCTCATTCGAGCTTTTTCTTATTAACTTCTAGAATATAGATTATCTCATGCCTTATTTCTATGAATGATTTTGCTGTCAAAATTAATTCATATAGGCTTCCTTTAATTAGAGTATTCTCAACCTGGTCTCAATTACACGCTCTATACTTTTACTACTTCTTATATGTTAAAATCAGCTTTTCAATGATTTATTTCCTTGTTTGTCATTTGCTTATTACCGTTTGAACAATGACATTAAAGGGAGTCTTAACATTAACTTGATTCTAATTGATGTTTACTTCTATAATTTTGCTGAACTATTATTTTGTTACCATATTTCCTGCTTGTTTCAAAACTATAAGTACCCATGCTCTTTCACTAAGGAACACATGAACACACACTGTTCAAACTCTCTCTCTTACATACACACATACTCTCTTCTGCTCTTCTTCTGATTACTTGCTATTATCAATCGGCTGCAAGCCAAGACTGATTATTCTACTCGCTTACTCTTCCTCCTATGTTTTTCATACCATGTCTTGTATGTTCTGATTACAATTTGAGTTTCAAAAATAATATGTTTCTCTTAGTGCTTCAATTCATCCTGTTTTTGATATGTTTCTACTTATAGTTTTGCTATTATGTTTGCGCTTAACTTGATTACATTGTTATCCATCTTACATATTATGTATCCGCTCCCTAGAACTCAGCATGCTTAGGTACTAATACCCCCTTTAGTATATTTCTACTATGGCTCTGCTTTACTCAGGTTGTTATGATTGTTGAACCAAACCTTCCGTGGAAGACAACTTGTGCTTAGCCCTGTTTCCTTAACTCCCTGAATACTTCTGTGATTCTGAACTTATGTGTCACTCTGCCTACTTTGTTCCTACCCTTATGTGCTTCATACTTGTCCCCAACCCCTCATCTCCCTGACTGTGATTGTTAAACTTGTTTTAGTTCTTGTTTTATTCTATGTGTGATGTTTTGGTATGTTGTTTGTTCTGATTACCCTACCCTCCTCTCCTTTTAAAAAAAAATTTCACTAAGAAAACTCTCATATTGTTCTGCAAAACTCATCTCAAACGAGTCTTATTTCAAAAAACTGTTTTCATACTCTATCTTTTTCAAAATTATGTCAAGCACTCTCACTTTACTCTTAGACCCTTAAGTTCTGCCCCTCTAATGTGTTACTGCCTTGGGATCCCTATGAGATCCCTCTGAACTCTGATGCATTAGAGATGGCTTTTCCACACTGCACTTACTCAATTATGGTTATGAAAATCTGGGTGTGAGCACTTCCCGGGATCCCTTGAGGTCCTTAGGGAACTCTGACACACCCGTATTACATGAAAAGCTGTGAAACCTGTTGCCATTGAGAAATTCTGGAGATCTGGGCCTATTGGTAGGTTCCTATAGTATAACTTCTTATTTTCTTATTTCATTTATGTAATTCATGTAATGCAATGGCCTGCAATAATTTATTTGTAAGAAACTATTGGGGATGGATAGTGAAAAGGGAAAGGTAACTATGCATGCAAAGGGTAGAAATCATGTCCTTAGGTTAGCATTTCCTATTTGTGCAATAGAACTCATGTTTAGGTCCAATGTGTGTGAATCATGCATTAGATACCATGTTCCCTATGTCTCATGCATACTGTTTTCAGCATTTTAACATTACTGTTATATCACCTAGAAATCATGTTCTAGGATACATATGTTAATAATTTGTTATTTCTGCAATCATGCCTCATAATGCCCTGCACTTTGTTGAACCAAGTCACTGCATGGTTTTGAATATTGACAAATGTCTACTTAGTTGAACCAGGTCCATCAGGGCAAACATACTCGAACAAACCCATTGGCACAAGAAGCGTACATGCTTAAGAGATAAACATGATCTGTGAATTATCTATAAACTAAGAGGTTGTCTTCTAATGCGAAAAGGTTGGAAATTGATAAGAGGTTAGAGTTCGAGTTCAGCAAGGACGGAAATAATCGAGGAAGTTGAGATAAGCACAAACTTTTCCACCAAGGAAGAGTTTCATTAGAACTAAACAAGAACATCTCAACTACTGGCGCTGTATAATGTTGAAGCATTCCTACTGAAGAAAAAATCGCACAAAGGCAGAAGTGAAACAAGAACTGAAAGCCAAATTACCAAAGCAATTTTGCAAGCAGAATCCTTGTGCGACACAAAAGCTACTTACCAGCTAGAAGAACCAGTTCCATCTGTTTGTCTTTCGAGTCTAATTGGTTGTAGTAGGTGATTTAATATTGTATCTTTCAGCTTTATTAGAAACAATTATTATAGGTACACACTGTTCAAGTTAGAGGTAACTTGAAGCTTGTCGCAATTAACTAGAGGCTAGTTTGCCACAAATGGATTAGAGTTAGTCCTAGGTTTACAAAAGAGTTTATTTTGTAAATGCTGTTTGGGAATTGTAGTGAAGAGTTTGGGAAAATCCTACTGGGAAGTAGGTCGTGGTTTTTTCACCTTTTGAGCCAGGTGTTTTCCACGTAAAATTGTTGTGTTCTTTAAATTCTGTAATTACTTTTCCGCAAACTGTAGAAGTTGGAACACCAAGAAGAACCAGGTTCTTCTATAGAGACTGCACTAGAAGCAAACTTGACAAGGAGGGAGAGCCTCCAGGTTTTTAAAGCAAGGAGTCACCTGACCATGTATACAAACTTGACAAGGCTCTCTATGGTCTCAAACAAGCACCTAGAGCATGGTACGAGCGGCTATCAAAATTCCTGCTAGAACATGGGTACAAACGAGGCAAAATTGACAGTACCTTATTCTTAAAGGAAAAAGGTAAGGATCTCCTCATTGTGCAAATATACGTGGATGATATCATATTTAGGGCAACCTCTGAAAAATTAAGTAAGGAATTTGCTATACTTATGGGGGTTGAGTTTGAGATGAGTATGATGAGTGAGCTAAACTTATTCTTAGGCTTCCAAATCAAGCAAAACTCAAATGGAACAATGACCCATCAACAAAAGTATGTGAAAGAATTGCTCAAGAAATTTAAAATGGAAGACTAAAAGGAAATAGACACCCTCATAGCCACAACTACAAAATTAGATGTGGATGAACCTGGTTCATCCGTTGATCAGAAGCTATACAGAAAGATGATTGGGTCTCTATTATATCTCACTGCCAGCAAACCTGATATTGTGTTCAGTGTAGGACTGTGTGCTAGGTTTCAGGCAAATCCAAAGGAATCCCACCTAACTGCAGTGAAGAGAATTTTGAGATATCTGAAAGGCACTACTGATTTATACCTTTTGTATCTTAAAGGTAGTAATTTCGACCTTGTAGGATATGCTGATGCTGATTATGCAGGTTTCCTGGTTGATAGGAAAAGTACTTCAGGCATGGCTCACTTCTTGGGCTCTTGCCTTGTGTCTTGGTCCACCAAAAAACAAAATTCAGTAGCCTTGTCTACTGTTGAGGCTGAATATGTGGCTGCAGCCTCATGTTGTGCTCAGTTGCTTTGGATCAAGCAACAACTCATGGACTTTGGTATAGAGGTTGGATGCATTCCTATTTTCTGTGACAACACTAGTGCAATTAGTATGACGAAGAACCCGGTTCATCATAAAAGAACTAAGCACATAGATGTTAAACACCATTTCCTAAGGGATAACTATGAAAAAGGAATGATCTCAATCGAATTTTGTGCTACTGACCAACAAATTGCAGATATCTTACTAAAGCACTAAGTAGGGAGCATTTTGAGAGAAACCGGCTTGAATTAGGGATGATTAAGATCACCTAATGAAAAAAATGGATGCAGATAATTCTTTTTGGCTAGAAACACTAAAATAGATAATCAACCAGACTAATCATTGCTCAGTATCATGACTTTACTGCCATACTCTCTTGCCATGTATTAATATGATTCCCTGGTTGCTAATGATGTTTTTCTATCTTTGTAAATTAAGGCAAATTAAAGATTTTAACACGATGAACCTGGTTCATCGCTGCTGGTTCATCTGACTGACAAGGTACGTGCTCATCTCCATACATTTATTGAATTAATTACAGTCACGCATGAGCAGGACTCTATCTATATTTGGTTCATTTCAAATTCTTTGTACTTATCCCAAAATGAACCCGTTCCAAGAAGTCCCATCGCTACTTAATTAGCTTAGATTTAGGGGATTCCTAACCGTCTAATCAATGACACTCCTTCAACGTTTAGACTCCCACTTGATTAAATATTGTCACGCCCAAAAATCGAGGGACGAGACCGGCGCCTAACCGGGTGATCCCAGTCAAGCGGACCTGGATTGCCTTTCCTGCCCAACGTGTTACCCCGCGTTTATAACATACATTAATTCATATGAGTTAGCCGATTTTAGTTTCAAAGTACGTCTTACAACATATCTCCATTGTTTCCTCTTTTAACATGCCAAAAACTAATATTCAAACATACATAATACATACATAACTTTCCAACCTAATCCACGGTTTCGAGTACGTACTGTTACTACCCAAAAATACATATATACACTACCCACATTGTGTCTACGGAGCCTCTACGAATACTAGGGATTTTACATAACTTGCCGGTAACAAGGCCCCGACTATACCTTTAGGACATAAGCAAAAGAGGGTGGTGTAATCCACACACGGCCCCGAGGAGAAGAGGGGCTCACCACAACTGCTGAGGAGATGAAGAGGAGGCACAATTAACAACGGGCTGAGCTACCTGTTGCGGAACCACCTACATCCATATAAAAGATGTAGCGCCCCCGGCAAAAGGGACGTTAGCACTGTGGAATAGTACTAGTATGTATGAATAAACTTTACCCCAAGTAAAATCAAGCAGTACACAGATAAGAGACACTTATTAGAATCCAACAAGCATTGCACAGAAATCAAAATAACCAACATCAAGAGTTTCACAAATTCCCCTTTTCTTTTCAACACCTCCATATTCAAGAGTCTCATAGACTTTCATTTCAATAGTGATAATGATCACATTCCATCCTTATTACCTCAGCCAACCTTATTACCGCGGCCACCCTTATCACCTTTTCTCACCATTATTACCTCGTCCACCTTTATTACTCCGTGTTGCGGCGTGCAACCCGATCCCACCGGACAATTAACAATCACCACCAATTTAAATCACAAGGATCTTCATCATGAAGAACATAAGTTCATATCAACCAACAAGTTAATCAGAAAGATTCTCATCATCAAGTATATTCAGTCATAACAGCCAAATATCCATATGAAATCACGGCCACAGAAATCTTCATCCAATAGTGAATCATATACAATATGCCATCAACATAAAGCTCTATTAGTTATCCACGTTTCCTTTCCATTATTTACTACACAACATTTAGCACTTAGATACATTCAACAATTGGATTCGTTATCATTTCTTTAGTTTGGTAGTACATCCTTTCATACCGAGGTGTTCAACAGTTAACGAGCTTTGCACGTGATAGAGTAAGCACAAGGAATCACCATTTTCACAACTTCACATAGCACGGGAGTATGGCAATCAGCTAAGACAATCAGAGAATAGAATCTTACGTCTCAACACATTAGAACGATCAATTCACATAATCTCAAACGAAGTACACATACCATATGCTCGAACACCAACGAGAAGATTCTACAAGGGTTAAAAATTAGCCATACATACCTGGAGTCGAGTTTCCCTTTTTAACTTTTACTCACAATCACCGAACCGACTAGTACCATCAATCTAGTTCACAATTAAACATATTCAACTCAGAATTGAAAGTCATGCATGCAATTCGGACTCTCTCAAGCATTTTGCCAAACACTATGTGAACCCATTAGATTACCAACCCTATCTTTGTGAAGTTTACCCCAACCCACTCCTTCTTACTAGATTAACACCATTATTAAACATGCATGCAAGGTCTTGGTTAATATTTTCAAGAGTCAATCCATGCCAACCCTCCCTTTGTTTAAAATCAGAAAATTTATGGAAAAAGGGGATTCAGAACCCTTACCTGCTGGAATGGGTAAGAAGGAGATTACTCGAAATATCGAGCCTGAGAGACCTTGAAAATCACTTTAATGGAAGGACCACTTCCTCTCTCAAGAACTCTCCTTTCCTTCTCTCTATTTTGTTCAGAATTCTTGTAAAAATGAAAGGGGGCAGGGGTTAAATGAAACTGGGGTCGGGTATATAATTTTAGAAAATTAAAAGACCGCGTCGAATATGCGGTTAGGAACGCGATCGCATTCCTGACATGCGGTTCACATATTAGATCGTAGAATGGCCCCCAGGTGGGCCAAATTTTGAAAACATTCTGCCCAGGTATGCGACCACTATGCGGTCCGCATACACGTTATGAGATTGCATTATGCGTGGCATAACACCCCTTCAGTTGGGCAGTGATATGCCCGTGTATGCGGCCACTATGCGGTCCGCATACACGTTATGCGATCGCATAACACCCAATTTCTGGAAAAATTAAGTTCTTCAAATTCCCGGGGTACTTTTACAATAAATCAAGGTCCGATTTAAGAGATTCCTCAGAGATAATAACTCGGGGACTTATTCGGGCATTATTTTAAGCAAGAAATTTTACGGGTCTTTACATTCTCCCCCCCTTAAAAATCATTCGTCCTCGAATGAGGATTTTGGGAATCATTTGGTTTTTGAAAACATGATATGCAAACCTTCCCATTTACACTAACTCTGGTATTTTTCAGAAAACTTTGCCAGAGTCTCCTTTGTATTTAGACCTATCCACCTGACAGAGTGCCCCCGAAACACATTTCCAAGCATCATTACACAAATTTTGTTATCCCTACAACTGGTATACCATTCATCACCTCAACACTTGCACATATCCAATTACCTTGACAAATACATATGGCTTATCCTCCTTTCATCACAATTCATCATAAGACTCAATTAGTGGCACACAATTTGCACATAGCTTTGGGCCATTTCAGTGTGCCCCATACAGTTCAATCACCTCAATAGATCATAGGCAATCTTTTTCTAACCATTACCAATCTACACTACTATTAATCACTTACTTAGCACATTTGTTTCACAAACTTTTTATTTGCTTTAAAGGTGGCACACCACCTAGTTAACAACTTTGTATACAGTTTTAGCACGCATTGGGAAGTTACAACAATAAGGCAATTAGGAGAGGAAAGAAAAATAGGGTGCCTTGGCACGAGTCTGAGTACAACATCAAATTGCCTTGGAACCATGATTCGCACGATCACTACTACACTTGCTCAAACAAATGGGGGCATTTTTCTTTCATTTCTTTCTCTGTTTCCCACATGGCTTCCTCGACTCGTTGAATTTGCCACAACACTTTAACAAAAGCAATCTCTTTATTTATCAATCTACGGACCTGCCTATCAAGAATGGCAACCGGAACTTCTTCATATGACAATTCTTCACTAACCTCAATGATCTCAACTGGCACGATGGCGGAAGGATCTCCAATTACCTTCTTCAACATAGATACGTGGAATACCGGGTGCACTAATGACATTTCAGGGGGAAATTCCATCCTATACGCGACTTGTCCTATCCTTTGAGCGATCCGATACGGCCCGACATACCTTGGGCTCAATTTCCCTTTCTTTCCGAACCGCATGACTCCCTTCATGGGAGATACCTTCAAGAATACCCAATCATCTACTTGAAACTCTAAATCTCTACGACGAACATCCGCATAGGATTTCTGACGACTCTGAGCAGTTTTCATCCTTTCCTGAATGACTCTAACTTTTTCCATAGCTTGGTGCACAAGATCTGGCCCTATCAATTCTGCCTCACCAAACTCAAACCATCCAATCGGAGATCTACATCTCTTTCCGTACAATGCCTCAAATGGGGCCATCTGAATACTAGCATGGAAGCTGTTATTGTAAGCAAACTCTACAAGCGGAAAGTGATCATACCAGCTACCCTTGAAATCCAAAACACAAGACCACAACATATCCTCAAGCGTCTGAATAGTCCTCTCCGCTTGACCGTCCGTCTGTGGGTGGAAAGCTGTGCTGAGATTTACCTGAGTACCCAGACCTTGATGAAATTTCCTCCAAAAGTTAGTTGTGAACTGGGCCCCTCGATCCGAGATAATAGAAACTGGAGTGCCATGAAGTCTGACTATTTCCTTGATATACAGCTGAGCGTACTGTTCTGCAGTATCGGTGGACTTGACTGGCAAGAAGTGAGTTGATTTCGTGAGTCGATCCACTATCACCCAAATTGAGTCGAACTTGCGTTGAGTGCGAGGTAACCCTACCACGAAGTCCATGTTGACCATCTCCCATTTCGACTTCGGTATTTCCATAAGCTGGGTCAGCCCACCGGGCCTCTGATGCTCGGCCTTCACCTGCTGACAATTCGAACATCTAGACACCAAGTCTGCCACACCCCTCTTCATACCATTCCACCAATAAATATCCTTGAGATCGTGATACATTTTCGTGGAACCTGGGTAAATAGAATACCTGAAGTTATGAGCCTCTGCCATTACCCTCTCCCGGAGATTATCTACATCTGGAACATATATTCTTCCATGACATCGCAAAACACCGTCATCATTGCCGAGTGAAAACGCTGAACTCTTGCGATTTAAAATTGCTTCCCTCAATTGTGTTAATGCTGGTTCTCTGAATTGCTTTTCCTTGACTTCCGTTACAAGCGAAGACTTCGATCCATTTCTCACCACGACATTCCCCTCATCTGAGGTCGAAAGACAGACCCCAAGACTGGCCAACTAATGAACCTCTCGACCCAAAGGCCTCTGACCGGCCCCTAAATGTGCTAAGCTACCCATGGATTTCCGATTAAGAGCGTCGACTACCACATTCGTCTTTCCTGGATGGTACAAAATATTCATATCATAATCTTTGAGCAACTCTAACCACCTTCACTGCCTAAAATGCAACTCCTTCTGTTTGAATAGGTACTGAAGGCTCTTGTGATCTATGAACACGTCCACATGGACCCCATAAAGATAATGCCGCCAAATTATCAATGCAAACACAACCGTTGCGAGCTCCAAATCATGCGTCGGATAGTTCTTCTCGTGATGCTTGAGCTGTCTTGAAGCATATGCTATAACTTTACCATGCTGCATCAACACACACCCCAAACAACCTCTCGACGCATCACAATAAACCACGAATTCCTCCGAACCTTATGGCAAGGTTAACACTGGTGCCGAAGTCAATCTCGACTTCAATTCTTGAAAAATCTTTTCGCAAGCATCAGACCACTGAAACTTAACTACTTTCTGTGTCAGCTTAGTCAATGGGGAGGCGAGAGTATAGAAACTCTCCACAAATCTCCGATAATACCCAGTTAGACCCAAGAAACTACGAATCTCTGTCGGGGTCGTTGGTCTAGGCCAATCTTTCACTGCTGCAATCTTTTGGGGATCAACTTGAATTCCTTCCCTAAAGACTACATGACCCAAAAACGTGACTGATTCTAGCCAAAACTCACATTTCAAAAATTTAGCATACAGGTGGTGCTGATGAAGAGTCTGCAGAATTGCCTTGAGGTGATTAGCATGATCTTCCTGACTTCGCGAATAAACAAGGATATCATCAATGAAAACTATCATGAAGGAGTGAAGAAACGACTTGAAAACCCGATTCATAAGATCCATAAAAGATGCTGGGGCGTTGGTTAGCCCAAAAGACATTACCAGAAATTCAAAATGACCATAACGAGTCCTGAAGGCGGTCTTAGGAATATCCTGTGCCCTGATCTTTAACTGGTGGTACCCTGACCGTAAATCAATCTTTGAGAAGAACCTAGCACCTTGCAACTGATCGAACAAATCATCTATCCGAGGCAATGGATATTTATTCTTGATGGTGACCTTGTTGAGTTGCCGATAATCAATACACATTCGAAGCGATCCATCTTTCTTTCTGACAAAAAGAACCGGTGCGCCCCAAGGCGACACACTTGGCTGAATGAAACCTTTTTCTAATAGATCTTTCAATTGCTCCTTTAACTCTCTCAATTCTGCTGTCGCCATTCTGTACGGTGGAATAGATATTGGGTGCGTATCTGGAAATGCATCAATACCAAAATCAATCTCTCTATCTGGCGGAATCCCAGGTAACTCATCCGGAAACACTCCCAGAAACTCATTCACAATCAGCACGGACTCGGGAGCAGGCACCTCTGAAGCGGTGTCCGCAACCCGGACCAAATGATAGATGCATCCGTTCCTGATCATTTTGGAGGCCTTAGGATAGGAAATAAGCCTACCCCTTGGCACGTCATCATTCCCTTTCCATTCAATGACGGGATCGTTAGGAAATTTGAGCCTCATAATTCTGGTTCGGCAGTCGAGTTTAGCAAAGCACGAGTAAAGCCAATCCATTCCCATGATAACATCAAAATCTAACATCTTTAATTCAACAAGATTGGCTGTGGTATATCGACCACACACCGTGACAACACAATTCCTATAGACTCGCGCGACCGTAATGGAATCACCAATCGGAGTCGATACTGAGAACGGCTCAAGAAGTTGTTCGGGTTTTATCCCGAAACTCGAAGCAATAAATGGAGTAACATATGACAAAGAGGACCCCAGATCAATAAGAGCATAAACATTAAACGTTTGCACAGACAGAATACCTGTGACAACATCTGGAGAAGCCTCCGCACTTTGGCGACCACTCAAGGCATAGAACCGACTGGGTCCCCCTTGACCCCGTGCTCTACCTCTAGCTGCACCGCGCCCTGCTGGAGCTGGAGGGCTTTTTGAAGATGTAGCGGTTGAAGAACCGGACGACTGAGCAGTGCCCCTACCCGTGCCTTGACTGGGCGCACGAAAATTCCACTGGGTATGACCTCTCACTCCGCATCTGAAACATACCGGAATATCCAAGTAACATGGCTCAGGATGGGACCTCCCACACTTAGGGCATGGGGCCCTCCACTGCTACTGATACCTCAAACCAGAACGACCTGACTGGTGGAACCTCCTGCTATCTGAACCGGGCCCCAAGCGACCTCCCTGCTAATAACTGTGCCCCGATGGCGGCGCACTGGCTGAGGACTGAGCATAGGACTGATGACTCTCTCCCAAGGGCTGATCTCCCACCTCCAACCGAGTTCCCAAGGTTGCCCGCTGACCGGGACCTACTACTACTCTCCCTCTCTGGCCTTATCTTCAATTTCTGTGCCTCTGTAGCCTGGGCAAAACCCACAATCTTCCCGTAGTTCATATTCGAATGCAAAGCAGCTGTAGCAGCCTCATTGACAACCAAGGGACCAAGGCCCCAAACAAACCGACGAACTCTGGCCTCCATAGTCGGCATCATGTGGGTAGCATACTTTGACAAGCGCACAAACTCCATATGGTACTCCCACACACTCATGTGGCCCTGCTTAAGGACCTCAAACTCTGCAGCACGGGCTGCCATAGTCTCGGTAGGCAAGAAATGATCCATGAAGGCATCTACGAACTTGACCCATCTCGCCGGAGGGATCCCCTCTCCACGGGAACTCTCCCACATCTCAAACCACGAATATGCTGCTCCCTTTAGACGATAGGAAGACAAATCAACTCCCTCTGTTTCAGCAGCCTTCATAACCCGGAGAGTCTTGTACATTTCATCTATAAAATCTTGAGGATCGGCCTCTGGGTCGGTTCCTGTGAACTCTAGAGGGGCTAACTGCAGAAACTAGTCGATCCTAAAACTTGAAGAATCCCTTCGCTCGCTAGAGGACACATGGGCAGCCTGAGATCTTTGGGCCTGGGAGGCCACTAACTGAGTCAACATCTGAATAGCCCCCCTGAGGTCCCCATCAGAAATACTGGGATTGGAAGCTGGAACTGAAGAAGGATCAGGAACATCAACGCGAGGGATTTCAGTACCCTCCGCTGGAGCAGGAATAGGGATAGACTGGCCTGACACGGAAGTGTCAGGCAAATTCAGGGTCGGGGAATCATTCTCACCCGCACCATCAGATAAAGGATGTGTGGCCACACTCGGGGTGGCATTGGCCTCTAGGCCAATTCGAGCTCTCTTCTTGGGCGCCATTTACTGAAAATTAGGACAACGCATGAATTAGATAAAGACATTCTCACATTTCACTCCGTCGCACGATACAGAATTACAATGAAAGGGTATTTTCCTAAATGTCCACACAGCCCCATAATTATGGATTTTGTCGACAACACACCGATAAGAAGGGCTCTACTGGTCACGGCTCCGAGACATCCTAGGACACTTTTTAAAACCTTAGGCTCTGATACCAAGTTTGTCACGCCCCAAAATCAAGGGACGAGACCGGAGCCTAACCGGGTGATCCCAGTCAAGCGGACCTGGATTGCCTTTCCTGCCCAACGTGTTACCCCGTGTTTATAACATACATTAATTCAGATGAGTTAGCCGATTTTAGTTTCAAAGTACGTCTTACAACTTATCTCCATTGTTTCCTCTTTTAATATGCCAATGACTAATATTCAAACATACATAATACATACATAACTTTCCAACCTGATCCACGGTTCCGAGTACGTACTGTTACTACAAAAATACATATATACACTACCCACATTGTGTCTACGGAGCCTCTACGAATACTAGGGATTTTACATAACTTGCAGGTAACAAGGCCCCGGCTATACCTTTAGAACATAAGCAAAAGAGGGTGGTGTAATCCACACACGACCCCGAGGAGAATAGGGGCTCACCACAACTGCTGAGGAGATGAAGAGGAGGCACCACTAACGGCGGGCTGAGCTACCTGCTACGGAACCACCTACATCCATATAAAAGATGTAGCGCCCCCGACAAAAGGGACGTAAGCACTGTGGAATAGTAATAGTATGTATGAACAAATTTTACCCCAAGTACAATCAAGAAGTACATAGATAAAAGACAGTTAATAGAATCCAACAAGCATTGCACAGAAATCAAAATAACCAACATCAAGAGTTTCAAAAATTCCCCTTTTCTTTTCAACACCTCCATATTCAAGAGTCTCATAGACTTTCATTTCAATAGTGATAATGATCACATTCCATCCTTATTACCTCGGCCACCCTTATCACCTTCTCTCACCCTTATTACCTCGTCCACCCTTATTACTCCGTGTTGCGGCGTGCAATCCGATCCCACCGGATAATTAACAATCACCACCAATTTAAATCACAAGAATCTTCATCATGAAGAACATAAGTTCATATCAACAAACGAGTTAATCACAAAGATTCTCATCATCAAGTATATTCAGTCATAACAGCCAAATATCCATATGAAATCACGGCCACAGAAATCTTCATCCAACAGTGAATCATATACAGTATGACATCAACATAAAGCTCTATTAGTTATCCACGTTTCCTTTCCATTATTTACTACACATCATTTATCACTTAGATACATTCAACAATTGGATTCGTTATCATTTCTTTAATTTGGAAGTACATCCTTTCATACCGAGGTGTTCAACAGTTAATGAGCTTTGCACGTGATAGAGTAAGCACAAGGAATCATCATTTTCACAACTTCACATAGCACGGGAGTATGGCAATCAGCTAAGACAATCACAGAATAGAATCTTACGTCTCAACACATTAGAACGATCAATTCACATAATCTCAAACGAAGTACACATACCATATGCTCGAACACCAACGAGAAGATTCTACAAGGGTTAAAAATTAGCCATACATACCTGGAGTCGAGTTTCCCTTTTTAACTTTTACTCACAATCACCGAACCGACTAGTACCATCAATCTAGTTCACAATTAAACATATTCAACTCAGAATTGAAAGTCATGCATGCAATTCNTCTTACTAGATTAACACCATTATTAAACATGCATGCAAGGTCTTGGTTAATATTTTCAAGAGTCAATCCATGCCAACCCTCCCTTTGTTTAAAATCAGAAAATTTATGGAAAAGGGGATTGGGAACCCTTACCTGCTAGAATGGGGAAGAAGGAGATTACTCAAAATACCGAGCCTGAGAGACCTTGAAAATCACTTTAATAGAAGGACCACTTCCCCTCTCAAGAACTCTCCTTTCCTTCTCTCTATTTTGTTCAGGAAATCTTGTTAAAATGAAAGGGGGCAGGGGTTAAATTTAACTAGGGTCGGGTATATAATTTTAGAAAATTCAAAGACCCCGTCGAATATGCGCTCAGGAATGCGATTGCATTCCTAACATGCGGTTCGCATATTGGACCGCAGAATGGCCCCCAAGTGGGAAAAATTCTGAAAACATTCTGCCCAGGTATGCGACCACTATGCGGTCCGCATACACGTTATGCGTCGCATAACACCCCTTCAGTTGGGCAGTGATCTGCCCGTGTATGCAGCCACTATGCGGTCCGCATACACGTTATGCGATCTCATAGCACCCAATTTCTGGAAAACTTAAGTTCTTCAAATTCCCGGGGTACTTTTACAAAAAATCAAGGTCCGATTTAAGAGTTTCCTCAGAGATAACAACTCGGGGACTTATTCGGGCATTATTTTAAGCAAGAACTTTTACGGGTCTTTACAAATATTCTGCCCGTTGTACACTTAATAACCATATCTTATAAAAGAGACATCATTACCTCCCCGCTTCATAACATAATAAGTCGAACCAAGTTCTTCATTCTTCTCAAACCAAAACTGATCGACTCTCTTCTCTTCCAAAATTATTCATAACAATGTCTTCACCACCCCCTGCTTCATCTTCCTCCACAAACCTTGATCATGGAGAGACACTTCTAGTTCTAATTCTCCAGAAAGATCTTCATCCCTCCAAAATCCTCCAGTTCTTGAACCCACTCCTGAACCCACACATAACCCTACTCCATCCCCCAGGGCACGAAGAGTAAAGGTTTTGGCCAAAAAATCAGTTGCTTCTGGCTCTCGTGCAAGATTTTGGAGGAAATTCTTAAAGCTAGCGAGGCCCATGATTCTGAATCCTCAAGTGAATCCTTCAAATCCGCTAATGAGGATGAATCACCAGGTTTATCTAGTTCTGAGCAAGAAAATCTTAAAATTGAATCTAAAACTGCTACTACTGAAAACATGTTTGTTTTGGTTGGGTCAATTATTGATGTAGAAGTGCCGGATAGGCAGAGAAAGCTAGGGAGAAATAAAATTCTTGAGAGAGAGGGAGAAAGAGGCACTGTAAGGGGATCTGGGGAGGACGGTGCCACGTTGGCTATTTGTGGCACACAAATTTAGGGGGAGGTGTTGCTGGGGATGCAGCAGCATGTCTAGAGAGCCTACAAAAATCAGCAGATGAACCTGGTTCATCTATTGAAGAGATATTGGCTGAAATGCCGAGGAAGCTGGGGGAATCCTACAATCCCAAAAGGAAAAAGAACTGCAAAATCAAAGAAGGTTACTACCCCAGTTCCACCAAAGAAAAGAAAAGTTTCTATATCTGCTGATGCTCCTACCCCAGAGGTTTGTGCTACAAGAAGTGTTGTTCGACAAGGGGAAGAAGAGTTGGAAAGGGCTCTGAGAGAGAGCAAGAAAAGGAAGGCTGCCAAGGGAAAGGCAAAGGTAGGAGAGCCTATTGAGGATGTTATTGTTGATGATAATACGATGGACCTGGTCCATCATGAGGAGCAGCCAACTCCATTTGTGGTAGAGACACCTAAACCCAAGAAGGCTAAGGCTTCTTCCAAGAAGTCAGCTTTTGTGTCTTCCACACCCTCAACCATAGCAAAAAGGACCAGGTCTAAGGCCAAGAAAGTAAAGGTTGTTGAAGAAAAAGAAGAATGGAGTGGAGGAGAGGAGGAGGTGTCTGGTGAACAATCTGGCAAATTCACCATGTTTGGCAAGCGTACTATTCTTAAGGGAAAGCTGATGAGAGATCTTGAGGAATCAGGAATGATCTTCCTGATGAACGCTCTAGAGGTGTAAGGGTGGAAGGACATGGTTCTTCACCTTGAAGGCAGGTTGGCAAGGAACGAGTTGGTGGAGTTTATGGCCAATGAAATTGTCAAGGATGGCAGGGTAACTTCCACTGTTAAAGGAATTCAGATCACGTTTGATGCGAAGGAGCTGGGAGAGATTCTACAAATTCATGTTGAAGGATACGAGGATTACACAAGGCAAAAATGGCCTAGTCTCGATGAGATGTCCTCTGCTCTAAATATTACAAGATTTTTCTGTGAAAATTAGGAGGAACCAGATCCCAGGCCAGTGTATAAGAGTGAAATGAAGCCCCAACACAAGTTGTTCTTCGAGTTTGTGATCAAGTTCCTGCTACCAAGACAAGAGCGTAGGCACATTTCAAGTTATATGGACTTAACGCTTATGGAATGCTTGTATAGGGGTAAGCAGATAAATTGGCCAGATTTCATCATCCGACTCTTGGACAGAGTTGTGAATGGGGCCAAGGCACATGCTGTTCCTTATGGCTTTATTCTGACGGCTGTGCTTGCCCATTTCGAGGTTCCTGTGAAGAAAGCTGAGATGGATAATGATAAGGATTATTTTGGGAAGAACACTTTGCTGACATGTGATTATATTGTCAATGTTCCTAAGGATGAACCTGGTTCATCTAGGAAGCAGCCAGTCAATAGCAAATTCAGGTCGTTGGTGCAGGAAGGTGAGATAAAGGATGCGGAGATCCTTCGATTGAAATCTTGCCTTAATGAGGTTGAAGCTGAGCGGGATGCTCTCAGATCTGAACTAGCTAAGGAGAAGGAGAAGAATGAGGGTGTTCTTCAACAAATGCTCTCTCTTCTTCAAGCCAAGACCACAACCTCACCTGCCCCCTCCCAACCTTAGGAAGTCCAGTGCCACCAAAACCCCCCTCAATGCCCAGTTCGGGATGTGTTCTGTTTTTGTTTTCTTTGTTGTTTTTGCTCATGGTAGTGACTGCTTTAGTTCTTTTTTTTGTATGGTGCTTGAATTGCGTTCTAATCAATGAATTATGTTGTGTTAGTTAAATGACTTTGTCTCTGTTTCTTATATAGCTTACATTTTATTGGTTTTCTTTTGATGATTAATCATGTTTTGCACCTACAGTTGCCTCAATGGCCATGAGTAATTGTTAACAACTCTGGTAAGTTTACCATTTTGCAACTTTTTGATGATGCCAAAAGTGGGAAGATATGTGCTTTTCAAAACTCAAATAGTTGTGATATTTATAACCTAATGAACCTGGTCTCTCTATGATAAATGCTTAAAACCATACAAAGTGTTTGATGTTTATACAGGGTTAAGCACATAGTTTGTCATCATCAAAAAGGGGGAATTTGTTGAACCAAGTCACTGCATGGTTTTGAAGATTGACAAATGTCTACTCAGTTGAACCAGGTCCATAAGGGCAAACATACTCGAACCAGATGGTAATTGAGAACCATAAATTCTGTGACATTATCAAGTTGGGTGAGAGAATTGAGGAAGGTATCAAAAGTGGAATGGTTACCAATTTTGAAGCATTACAGGCTACAAACAGGGCCCTGCAATCGGGCGGTATGTCCAAGAAAAGAGATGTGGGTGCCGTAATGGTTGCACAGAGGACTAAATCCCAACTGAAATACCAAACCTACCAAACACCCCCGCTCACATATCAGCAGCACCTTCACCAACGTACCAAGAACCCTCGCCCACCTATCAGTCAGCACCTCCACCAACATATCAACCATCTCCACAACTTACATATCAGCGTACTTCCCCCAGATATTCCCAAACAGCTCCTGTTTATCATACTTACAATTCTCAACCATCTCACTTCTAATCACCCCCTGCTCGCCAAAACTTCCCTCGACCTCGACCCAATTTTGATTGCAGACCTCCTAAACAATACACCACCATTGCTGAACCTATCCACCAGTTGTATGAAAGACTGAAAGCTGCTGGTTATGTCACTCCTATCCTTGCTGTAACCCCTGCGAATCCCTCTCAATGGGTTAATCCAAATAAAACTTGTGCATACCATTCCGGCATGAAGGGACACACGATCGACGAGTGTTGCTTCCTGAAAGATAAGATACAGTCTCTGATTGATAATAAGGTCATTCTAGCAAGGGAACCTACTCCAAATGTCCGCAAAATCCACTTCCAGACCATAAGGGTGGAGGTGTCAACATGATTGAGATAGAAGAAGATTGGGACCCAGAGGGATCGATCGAGTTGATCATAGAAGGCGACGACCCAAAGAAGACAGCAGTCACTCTTAATCCTATCATAGTCCAGATTCAGCCATCCGGAGATGTTGAGATAACGACGCTAGTCCCATTTGAGTTTGAAGCGGCACCACCTACAAACGCACCTACGCCATTCGAGGTTGAAGTTATGCTGCCTGCTAAGGCACCCGTACCATTCGAAGTGAAGGTAGCTGCACCAATCACAGTGGCGGTGTCAACCATGCCACCCTTCTATACCAACGTTGTACCATGGGATTATGTAGTTGAGACAAAAAGAAAAGGCAAAGTCAAGATAGAAGAAGCTACTGCTGCACAAGGAATGACAAGGACCGACAAGGTCTATACACCTGAGCACTTGGCAGAGTCTATTAAGAATGCCTCTAACAGGCCTTCCATCATTGAGACATGCCCAGATGACCTTTGGAGGAAGGTGCAAGACAAAGAATACTCAGTCGGTGACCAGTTGAACAAAACCCCAGCCCAAATATCCATTCTGTCATTGCTGCAGAATTCAGAGACGCACCAGAATGCTTTGATGAAAGTGCTGAATGAAGCATATGTGCCAAATAACATCACCAGTGGGGAAATGGCCAACATGGTAGGTCAAGTGTCGGAGAGTCATAAGATCACTTTCCACGAGGACGAACTACCACCTGAGGGATTAAGTCATAATAAAGCGTTGCACATCACTGTGCAATGTGAGGACTACTTCATCACCAGGATTCTGATTGACAGGGGATCCAGCCTCAACATCTGTCCGTTAACAACACTCAAGAAATTGGGCAAGGGGTTGTACTATATAAGAGAAGGGTCGATGAACGTAAACGTTTTCGACGGTTCTCATAGGTCCACCATAGGCGAGATCAACCTTTGTCTGCAAATGGGACCTACGTTGTTCGAAGTTAATTTTCAAGTGATAGACATATCGGCATCCTACAACCTGTTATTAGGACGACCGTGGATACATGCCACCGGGGCTGTGGCATCAACACTGCATCAAGCAATAAAATTTGAATGGAACCACCAGGAAGTGATCATCAGTGGGGACGGAAGCAACCCTATCTATAGTAGCCAGACCATTCCGGTGATTGAAGGTAGAAGAAGGCTAGGTGGAGAAACCTACCACCATATTGAATGGGTCAACACAATAGACAAAGACAAATGATGGGATAGTAAGATCGCAAGCATAATGAGCTGGAGTGGGTATGAGCCTGGAAAAGGGCTCGGCAAGAATCTTCAGGGGATCTCCAAGCCAATACAACTCAAGCATCATGGCACTACCTTTGGGCTGGGATACAAGTATACATAGCAAGAATACAAGAACTGGTCGCCACCATGGCGCGGTCCTTATTACGCATTGGAACAGCCAAAACCACATCTGGAACAGACCTTTCAGCAGGCCGATATTATATGGGGGTCAGAGGAAGAAGAAGCACTGACATCTTTGAAGAACCTATTCCTGGAAGAGGATGATATGGATTGTTGCGTCATTTTCGAGGAGGATGGGGAGGAAGGCCCTTCCATCCAGGCCGTGAGAAGAGGAGCATCTCTTAAGAACTGGACTACCAGAACAGCCAGGGCCCGGCGAGTCTCGGGGTAGCAAGGCTGAACAAGCATCATTTACTTTTCATTTGCTAAATGATTTCCTTTTCGTATCTTTCATTTTTGCAATAAGATTTTCAATGTTCTAAAAACATTTATTCAACTTATCAAAAACACGTTTATGTTTTATGAATCAATATTTATTATTATCATTTTCTATCATTACTTTATCTATACAGCATTACTATTACTTGTCTTGATGAACCGATGACCATGACATGCAACGAGACAACACAACAAAAGGACATTGATTCAGAAGGAGAGGATGATATACCTGATGAAATTGTCAGAAAAGTCAAGAATTTTGAGAACAGACCTAAGTCTAACCTGGACGAAACTGAGGTAGTCAACCAGGGTGATTCACGGAATGTCAAAGAAACTCGCATCAGTATCCATTTGTCACCGTCAGAGAAAAAAGAATACACAGAATTTTTGAAAGGGTATGAAGACATATTTGCATGGTCATACGATGACATGACTGGTCTAAGTACATCCATTGTTGCTCACAAGCTGCCAACAAATCCAATGTGTCCGCCAGTAAAACAGAAGCTCAGAAAGTTCAAGCCCGACATGAGTTTGAAAATCAAGGAAGAAGTTACCAAACAAATCAACGCCAAGGTTCTCAGGGTAGTTGAGTATCCGACATGGCTGGCCAACATCGTGCCAGTACCAAAGAAGGATGGGAAGGTTAGAGTCTGTGTCGACTACCGGGATCTCAACCGGGCCAGTCCGAAGGATGATTTCCCATTGCCAAACATACACATCCTGATTGACAATTGTGCCAAGCATGAACTTTAGTCGCTCGTGGATTGTTTCGCCGGTTACTATCAGATTTGGATGGACGAGGAAGATGTTGAGAAAACATTTTTCATTACGCCGTGGGGAGTTTACTGCTATAAGATGATGCCATTCGGCATGAAGAACGCTGGGGCCACCTATATGAGAGATATGACCACTATCTTCCACGGTATGATACACAAAGAGATCGAGGTATATGTGGACGATGTCATTATCAAGTCCAAGAAAGACACTGACCATATAGAAGATCTGAGGTAGTTTTTCAACAGGTTGAGGAAATATAACTTGAAACTGAACCCCACAAAGTGTGCATTTGGGGTTCCTGCTGGAAAATTGGTTGGGTTCATCGTCAGCCGCCGAGGGATAGAATTGGATCCGTCAAAGGCCAAAGCCATCCAAGAGTTACCACCGCCAAAGAACAAGAAAGATGTGATGAGTTTCCTGGGACGCCTTAACTACATCATCCGGTTCATAGACCAGTCCACGGTCATATGAGAACCAATCTTCAAGATGCTGAAGAAAGATGCTGCGACCAAATGGACTGAGGATTGTCAGAAGGCCTTCGACAGAATCAAGGAGGACTTGTCAACACCGCCAGTCTTGGTCCCGCCAAAGCTAGGTAAACCTTTTCTACTCTACCGCGTAGTATTAGATGGAGCTTTCGACTGCGTTCTGGGGAAGCACGACGATACAGGAAGGAAAGAGCAAGCTATCTATTACCTGAGCAAGAATTCACTCCGTACGAGGCTCGGTATTCCCTATTGGAGCGTACCTGTTGTGCTCTAACCTGGGTAGCACATAAGCTGAGGCATTACTTCTTTGCCTACACAACATATCTCATATCAAGAATGGATCCTTGGAAGTACATCTTTCAGAAGCCCATGCCCACTGGCAAGCTGGCGAAGTGGAAAATACTGCTGAGCGAGTTCGACATTGTCTATGTGACTCAAAAAGCAGTCAAGGGACAAGCATTGGTAGACCATCTTGCTGAGAACCCCGTGGCTGGAGAATACGAACCCCTGAAAACATATTTTCCTGGTGAAGAAGTGTCATTCATAGGAGAAGACATTGCAGAATCCTATGACGGTTGGAGAATGTTTTTCGATGGAGCGGAAAATTTCAAAAGAGTCGGTATTGGATCTATCCTGGTATCAGAAACCGGTCAACATTATCCGGTATCTGCTAAACTCATATTTTCCTGCACCAACAATATGGTAGAGTACGAATCCTGCATCCTAGGGCTCAATATGGCCACTGACACGAATGTTCAGAAACTGCTAGTAATTGGTGACTCAGACCTGCTCATACACCAAGTACAAGGAGAATGGGCTACCAAGAATTCCAAGATACTACCGTATCTGCACCACGTATAGGAATTGAGAAAAAGATTCACGAAGACGGAATTTCGACACGTCCCCAAAATTCAGAACGAGTTCGCCGATGCATTGGCCACTCTATCCTCCATGATACAACATTCAGATAAGAACTTCATTGACCCTATTCCAGTGAAGATTCACAGCCAACCGGCCAATTGTGCCCATGTTGAAGAGGAAGCATATGGAAAACCACGGTTCCACGACGTCAAAGAGTATTTGTCAAAGGGAGAATACCCACATCTTGCAAATCATACTAAAAAACGCACGCTCCAGAGGTTGTCCAATAACGTCTTTCACAACGGAGGAATCCTGTACAGGAGGACTCCCGATTTGGGATTACTAAGATGTGTTGACGCAAAGTAATCCTCCAAATTACTGGAAGAGATACATGATGCGACATGCGGCCCACATATGAACGGTTTAGTCTTGGCTAAAAAGATACTCAGGGCCGGTTATTTCTTGATGACCATGGAAACGGACTGCATCCAGTATGTCCAGAAATGCTACCGATGTCAGGTACATGCAGATATGATAAAAGTACCCCCAAATGAGCTCAATGCAACAAGCTCGCCTTGGTGCTTGGGGAATGGACGTCATTGGACCGATCGAGCCTACCGCCTCCAATGGACACAGTTTCATCTTAGTAGCAATTGATTATTTCACTAAATGGGTCAAAGCAGCATCTTACAAAGCAGTGACTATGAAAGTCGTAGTAGTGTCGTCCGCGACCGTATTGTTTGTCAGTTCGGAGTTCTAGAATCAATCATCACCGACAACGACTCCAATATCAACAGTGACCTGATGAGAGCTATGTGTGAGACGTTCAAAATCAAGCACAAGAATTCCACAACCTATAGACCTCAGATAAATGGAGCTGTAGAAGCCGCCAACAAGAACATCAAGAAGATACTGAGGAAGATGATAGAAAAGCACAAGCAGTGGCACGAGAAGTTATCATTTGCTTTACTAGGATATCGCACCACAGTCCGTACATAAACTGGGGCAACTCCTTACATGCTGGTTTATGGTACAGAAGCTGTCATTCCTGCCAAAGTTGAGATTCCTTCCTTAAGAATCATACAAGAAGCTGAGCTCAGCGATGCAGAGTGGGTAAAGAGCCGTTGTGAGAAACTAGCTCTCATAGATGGGAAAAGAATGAATGTAGTATGTCATGGGAAACTTTATCATAATAGAATGTCCAGAGCTTTTAACAAAAGAGTCAAGCTGAGATAGTTCACACCGGGGCAGCTGGTGTTAAAGAAGCTCTTTCCACATTAGGATGAAGCCAAAGGGAAATTTTCTCCCAACTAGCAAGGGCCGTATATGGTTCACTGAGTCTTGATAGGAGGAGCACTTATACTTGCAGAAATGGACGGAGAATTTTGGCCATAGCCAATCAATTTAGATGCAGTTAAATGCTATTATGTGTAATCCTTTATGCTTCTATCAATGATTTAAATTGAACAACGCCAGACCTGATTCCCGTTTAACAAGGGATACGTAGGCAGCCCTATGGGTTCGGTCACAATTCAATAAAAATTAATTTTCCCCCTCAAATGGATATTGGGGCAGAATTTTAAGGAGGACCCTCAAAATTACGAAGCAAGTTCAGTCGATCAACGCATGCGCAACAGTCAGAAGTGTCAACCCATCCAAACTGGGACAGAATTTTGAGGAGGACCCTTAAAATTCCATAGCAGGAGAGGTTTCCATGTCTTGAACCGTGTCACGGTCGTCGGTTCATCTAAACTCTTTTAAAATATATGTTTATACTATATCTTTACAAATCGTGCATACTTACTCTTGAAAACAACTTTGTTTAGAAAATCCTACCTCGATGATATGAACATGATCATTAGACCAAGTGTACAAGTCAAGCAAAGACAGTGGGGATACGAACCAATCTTCACCATTTACAGAACTCACGATTTTTCTTTGGATGCAGGCACAAAGAATAAACACATAGTGAAGTCACAAATCGCAACACAGTTGCAAATGCTAAAATTTACTGTCCTCCCAAAGGACAAACATTGTCCGAAATCACAATTTTCAAAGCCATCGCACCTGCCGACACTTGCTATCATCACAAACAAACATTGCCCCATTGTCACAATGCTCACAACGATCACAATACCGCAATCTACTACCAGCTAAGAAACTCTACTATCATTTATTATTTAATCTTGCATAAGGCTACCTTTATGCCTTCCGTCTACATGAGACTAAGCTCTGTCTCCATCTGCATGAGGTTAAGCTCTACCTCCATTTGCATAAGGCTACCTTTATGCCTTCCGTCTACATGAGACTAAGCTCTGTCTCCATCTGCATGAGGTTAAGCTCTACCTCCATTTGCATAAGGCTAACCTTCTGCTTTCCACCTGCATAAGGCTACCTTTCTGCCTTCCGTCTGCATGAGACTAAGATCTGTCTCCATTTGCATGAGGTTAAGCTCTACCTCCATTTGCATAAGGCTAACTTTCTGCCTTCCACCTGCATAAGGCTACCTTTCTGCCTTCCGTCTGCATGAGACTAAGCTCTATCTCCATATGCATGAGGTTAAGATCTAACTCAATTTTCATAAGGCTACCTTTCTGCCTTCCCTTTGCATAAGGCTAAGCTCTGCCTTCACTTTCATGAGGTTAAGCTCTACCTCCATCTGCATAAGGCTACCTTTCTGCCTTCCTCTGCATAAGGCTATTTTTCTGCCTTCCCTTTGCATAAGGCTAAGCTCTGCCTTCACTTTCATGAGGTTAAGCTCTACCTCCATCTGCATAAGGCTACCTTTCTGCCTTCCTCTGCATAAGGCTATTTTTCTGCCTTCCCTTTGCATAAGGCTAATCTTTGCCTTCATTCTGCATGAGGCTACGCTCTGCCTCCAATTTACTTTTCACCAAGACTAAGCGCTGTCTCTCAAGCATTATTTACTTCGCTTCTTTTTCGGGCTTAGCTCTGCCCTACAGTTCCCAAGACTAAGCTCTATCTTGCGGAATTCATACTATTGCATCTCATGGGCTGAAATATCGCCAACTTGTCCAAAGGCGTCATCGTTCGGAGGAACCATCTTCATGGCCCGAGAACATCATGTCATGGCCTGAGGATCTGTCTCAATCTTGCATATCATTATTCAAAGGCGTCATCGTTCGGAGGCACCATCTTCATGGCCCGAGAACATCATGTCATGGCCTGAGGATCTGTCTCAATCTTGCATATCATTATTCAAAGGCGTCATCGTTCGGAGGCACCATCTTCATGGCCCGAGAACACCATTTCATGGCATGCGAATCCTTCATCAAACAATTCATGGCCCAGGAAATCATGGTATGAGGACGTCATCCTTAACCGTCCGAAGACAACATTCATAGTCCGACGGGAACTTGCATCATGTTTAAATTTACGCACAATATGCGCTTGTATTGTTATATTTGCAGATAACCCGACAAGCGACGACTATCCTAGCAGGAGCGATCCGGCTCCAGTTCTCCCAGCCTGTCAAACCTAACCATTCTTGTAAACCATTCACTCACCCAGCCTTAGACATTGCGTCCGTTCTTGTAATAACTCCATCAGTATACTTCGCCGATGGATCCGGAACTACATACAGCCTGATTCCTGTAAAACTCGGGATATGTAGGCAGCTAAAAAACCAGGGTGCAGTCAAAATTGGCCATCATATCTTTACCCGACATTTTTTTCATCCTTCTCGAGTAAAGAGGGTCAGCTGTTGATACACAATTGTTCCTCAATTTTTTTTTAAAATTTGCATATATACCTTCAAAATCATGCTTTCATAGCAATTGGTATTTTTCTGTAATTTTTCCATATTTTTATTAATTATTTTTAATTCATCCAGCATTTTATTTTCGATAATTAATTACAAAATCACATTGCAAATGATTTCAAAAGCATTTCTTGATTTAATTAATTATTTAGGGTCCTACTAAGACCAAATTATTTTATAATTAGCCAAATTAGCACTCTTTGGCTATAATTGCAATAACTTTACAATTATAGCCCAATCATATGTTTTATACTATTTTTTGTTCAGTAATTAGTCATTTTGTATCTTAAATACTAAGTAATCATTTTAATTTATTTTTTCTAAGCATGAATTTCATTTTGTAGAATTATTTGCTATTTTATAAATTTTTTATCTAATTTAATTGGGTATTTAACATCTAGCCCCTTTTATTTCAATTATAGCCTAAATTTACCTAATTCCTAACCCAACAAACCCCAAGCCCAAACCTAAATCTACCCGGCCCAATCTGGATCCAATCCTGACCGTTGATCTAACTTTATCAATGGTCCAGATGACCCCTTCCATAATTAAACCCTACGACTACCCCCATTCCCCTCTCATTCACTCCCTCACTCCACCGTCTCATCTCCCTCATCTCCCTCATCTCTCTCAACTCTCTCATCTCCTCGACTCCCTCTGCTAAACCTAGCTCCCTTTCTCCGGCCGTCGCCTTGCCGGAAATCATGGTGGTTTCTCCACCCCCAACCTCATGGCTCCCTCCTTGAAAGGGTAGCACTGCTTTGAGGCCATTGATAACTTGGATTTTTGCCTCAATTTCCGTTTCTCTTTACCTTAGTTTTGGATATAATTGTACACAAAATAGTCCCGTGAGCTTACACATTGTACTTGTTGCAGGATTGAACCAAAAATGAGGACATGCAGTCCAAAACATGCTCAAAACAGGAGTAAATCCGACACAAGAATCAAGGACAAGAAAAGTTATCAGGCAATGAGTCTTCGCGGCCGCGGTCGCAATTTTGCGGTCCGCGAATATCAATATCTGAGAACAAGTATTCAAGGCAAGGCCTCTTCACGGCCGCGGTTGCATTTTCATGGTAAGCGAAGATCAGGTTCAGAGAACCATTCCCAAAGCAAAATCCACCGCGGCCGCGGTCCTATCTTCGTGGTCCGCGGTGGTTCAGATTCAGCAAGCTACGATTTAAAACCCAGTCAAGTTTCACGGACCGCGGTCGTGTTTTCGCGGTCCTCGATAGATCCTCAGGGGCAATTTTGTCCGAAATTTTGGCCGAGTATAAATAGACTATTTTGTAATTTTTTAAGACATCTGGGAATTTTCAGAGCTAAAACTTGTTCTTGTGCCTAGTGTTTTTGCATTTTTAGCTTTGTTCTTGCTATTTTAACATTGGAATTTCAATTTTCATTGTTAATTATAGATTAATGGGTTCTTCTTATTCTCTATCATTGGTTTCTACTTTGATTATGAGTAGCTAGACCCATTAGCTAGGGTTGTGGCTCAACCCTAGTGTGGGTATGTAATGGGTTTGTTAAATTAAGGTTGTGAAATTAGTGGGGGTTAGATATTTAGGCTAATTTGGTGTTGTTATTGCTATAATTGGTGGTTGCAAACACTAATTATCCCTTTCATGACTTGGGTCTTTCTTGAGAAAGAGGATTTGAGTCTAGAAAATTAGCCTAATAGGAAATTAGGGCATTATCAATAGATTGGTAGTCCCAATCAATTGGGTTGAACCCAGAAATGGTAAAACCCTACTTGAGCCCTAATTAACGGGTTAAACCTCGAGAGAGTAATACCCTACCTAAGCCTTATTTGCTTGCTTAATTGATACCTAATTGGTCTCGAGAGAGTCAATTTGGGTAATGCCACTCAAACTACCGAGAGGTATAGAGTGGGCACCTGAGTGGATTGGCTATAGCTGTATCCCTAGTGAGTTCCCCGACCTTAGACTTGAAACCCCTCGCATATCCACCTAGGCAAAGGTCACGACCCTAGTGCCTTTATCAATATAAGAAAACACCAACAAAAACATCGCAATTATTAGTTAGTACAAAATCCTTAGAACTAATCTTTGTATAATTCAACCCAACATGTTTAGAAGTGTAATTAGTAACACTCTTCCCATTTAGCTCACTTAGACACTCACTCCCATATAAAGACTCTCTGTGGATTCGATCCCGACCTTCTCGGGTAAAAGCTACACGACCCGTGCTTGCCTACTTATATAGTAGTGTTGGTGGGACGTGAACACCTTTTGGCGCTGTTGCCGGGGAGTCTAACGGTGTGACTATCTTAGTGACTAGAAGCGTAGTGTGTTTCTTTTTCCTTCAGTTTTTGACTCTTTTGTTTGATACTATTCAGGTAATATAGCTGATCCATTGGGCAACGTGATCCCGGCGGAGGGGGTATTTGATGACCAAGAGGAGGAAATTAATCAACCTCCTCCTCAAAGAAGGGGCCGACAAGCCAACAACCAAGATGATATCCCAGACCCTCCGCCACTTCCACATCCTAGAGTTTCCCCTCGGGTCCTACCAAACAAGGGGTACGCCAGTGCCATAGTCCCGGCAAGAATTCGGGCAGGGAACTTTCAAATTACCAATGCCATGCTCACTCTCCTTGAACAAAGAGGGTATTTCACCGGAGCTGCACATCAAAATGCCTACAAGCACCTCAAGGGCTTCGTTGATACTTGTTGGGGGAGTAAGCAAACCAACGTGTCGGAGGCTGCTCTTAGACTCCGATTGTTCCCCTTTTCACTTTGAGGAAAGGCATTGGATTGGTTGGAGCGTCTCCCAAACCACTCTATATCTACTTGGGATGAGCTTGCGGATAAGTTTATTGCCAAGTTCTTTTCTCCAAGCCACATGGATGCTCTTTGTGATGAGATTTTAGCATTCAAACAAGAGCCAAACGATCCATTACATGAAATATGGGAGCGCTATCGGACCATGGTCAAGGAGTGTTCGAATTATGACATGACCGAGGCTATGATACAACAAACCTTCTATCGGGGAATCAATACGGTGAATCAGTGTGTGGTAAACCAATTGGCCGGGGGTAATTTTATGAAGCTTACCTACCCGGAGGCATGTGACATTCTAGATGAAATGGCCGACACTTCTTCGGCATGGCAAAGTAGGGCGAATGTGCCTCAAGGGGAAACCAGTATAAATAGCCTCCACAAGGACCTCCAGGAACAAGGGCAAGCAATTGCCGAGCTTACAACAACCATGAACCAACTTGCTAAGGCCCAACTCCAACAATTGCAAGTGCTGAAGCAAGTGAATGCTATGGAAGGAGTTAATGTGCAAAGGAGACCCCGGGGGAATGCTTGGCAAAGCCGTGGAGATCAAGGTGATCAAGGGCCGAGTGGTCATGACCAAGATGAGGATTTTGATGACCAAGATGAAGACGTCATGTATGCCAACAATTATCAAGGGCATGGTAATAGTCAAGGCAACAACCAAGGTTGGAGAAATCAGGGTAATAGTCAAAGCTGGGGTAATCAAAGGCAACGAAACTAGAATAACAACAGGTCTAGAAATTGGGGCAATAATGGTGATTGTCAATGGAACAACAATAATGACAGGCAATGGGGCAACAACAACGAGGAGAGTTGGAGTGGAAGAGATAACAACAACAATTGGGTAGGTGAAGGTAGTCGGGGGTCGAGCTTTCAAAGGCCCCCGATGTACCAACAACCAAACAACCCTCCTCCATATCAATCTCAGTGTCAAAGTTCTTGAAGCTCCGAGATGGGTAGAATAGAGAGCATGTTCAAACAGATGATGGAAAAGAATGTAGACTCAGAAGCTCAATTGGCCTCCCACAATACTTCTATCCGGAATCTCGAAGTGCAAATGGGCCAAATTTCACATGCCTTAAACACATGCCCGAAGGGTGCACTACCGGGTGATACAGTGGTGAACCCCAAGGGTGGGAATAATAACAATACCGGTCACGCCATGGCGGTGACTACAAGGAGTGGAAAAGGTGGTTTAGCGAGTACTTCGGGGAAAAAGAAGATTATTGTTGATGATGAAGACATGCCTCAAGAAGAATCACCAGTTGATGTGGAACAAGTGACGGATGAGCCAAGAGAAGGTGAAGTAAGAATTGACATTCTTGACAATGGGGAGGACTTGGAAAAGAATGTGAACCCATCTAGGGAACACATAATTGACATGCCGGAACCGGTTTCTCCCAAGGCACCTTTGCCTAGGGACCTCCTCCCTATCCTTAGAGATTAGAAAAACAGAAACAAGAAACCCAATTTAAAAAGTTCTTTGATATGATGAAAAGTCTTACCATAAATGTTCCATTGGTGGAGGCTTTGGAGCAAATGCCGGGTTACGCTAAGTTCATGAAGGACTTAATGATAAAAAAGTGGTCCATGGTGAGTGCTATTGTTCACTCCATGGCGCCGAAACTTGAAGACCCGGGTGCCTTCGCTATTCCTTGCACGATTGGTAGTGCAAACTTTGCAAAAGCCCTATGTGATCTTGGGGCAATCATAAATTTGATGCCATATTCTGTATACCTTGGGTGTTGGACAACCTAGGGCGACCTCTATGCGCTTGCAAATGGTGGATAGATCAATGAAGAGGCCCCTAGGTATCATTGATGATTTCTTGGTGAGAGTGGACAAGTTCATATTGCCGGCAGATTTTGTGATCCTCAACTGTGAGGTCGATTTTGAAGTCCCCATAATCTTGGGGCGGCCTTTCTTTGCTATGGGTAAGGACCTGGTAGATGTTGAAGCGGGAGAACTCACATTCAGAGTGGGTGATGAAAACGTGGTCTTCCATGTTTGCAAATCCATGAGACAGCCCAACAACACTAAAGTTTGTTCTTTTGTGGACCTCATTTCTGAGGTTATTATTGATGATGCCAGTGCGATGATCAATTTGGATGACCCTATGGAGTTGGCCTTGTTGAATCACGAGGAATCAGTGGTAGATGGTATTCTTGAGAGAACCCATGCCCTTCAAGGCATGGGGTCCTATTCTTACACTCCCAGAAAATTGTCCCTAGATTTGGAGAACAGGAAGACCCCGCCAACAAAGCCATCAATTGAAGAACCTACGAATCTGGAATTGAAGCCACTTCCTTCTCATCTCAGGTATGAATACCTTGGTCCCTCTTGTACTTTACCAGTTATTCTTTCTTCTTGCTTAACCCAAGTGCGGGTAGATTCAACTTTGAAAGTGCTAAGGAGGAGGAAGAAGGCGATCGGGTGGACCTTGGCGGATATTCGAGGTATTAGCCCCACATTTTGCATGCACAAAATTATATTAGTGTCGTCGAGGATTCTTTTGATGAATGCTTGGGTAATCTTGATAGAGTCCTTGCTCGGTGTGAAGAAACAAATTTGGTCTTGAATTGGGGAAAATGCCACTTTATGGTGGAAGAGGGAATCGTGTTGGGCCATAAGATTTCAAGAAATGGCATTGAGGTCGACAAAGCAAAGATAGAGGTTATTTCAAAGTTGCCACCACCTACTTCAGTGAGAGGAGTCCGGAGTTTCCTTGGTCATGCGGGTTTTTACCAGCGCTTTATCAAATACTTCTCTAAGGTGGTGAATCCATTATGCAAGTTGCTTGAGAAGGATGCTAAATTCAATTTTGATGAGCATTGTATGCATGCTTTTGAACTCTTAAAACACAAGCTCACTACTACTCCCATCATCACGGTGCTAGATTGGAATGCACCATTTGAACTCATGTGTGATTCAAGCGATGTTGTTGTGGGGGCTGTTCTGGGATAAAGGGTGAATAAAGTTTTTCATCCAATTTACTATGCCAGCAAGACAATGAATTCTGCTTAAATGAACTACACAGTCACAGAAAAGGAGCTTCTAGCTATAGTCTTCGCCATGGAGAAGTTTCGGCCTTACTTGATGGGTGCCAAGGTCATAGTCCATACCGACCATGTTGCACTCCGTTGTCTTATGACAAAGAAGGATTCCAAGGCAAGGCTAATGAGATGGGTGTTGTTATTACAAGAATTTGATTTTGAGATCTTGGACCGAAAAGGGAGTGAAAATCAAGTTGCCGATCATTTTTTCCGGTTGGAGGAGCAAGGACGTCCTTTGTGATGGACTTGAGATCAATGACAGTTTTCCGGATGAGCAACTACTTGCAATGTCAATGAAATAAATGCCCATGTTCGCGGATATTGCAAATTACCTCATCACCGGAGTTGTCCCTTGTGAGCTCTCTTCCAACCAAAGGACAAAGCTTAGAAGGGACAACTTGGATATTTATTGGGACGAGCCTTATCTCTTCAAGATTTGTACCGACGGGGTGATTCGAAGATGTGTTCCGGAATAAGAGCAACTAGCTATCCTTGAGTCTTGCCACTCCTCACCGTATGGTGGTAATCACGGAGGGGCGAGAACGAATTGTAAAGTGCTTAGTTGTGGTTCTTTTGGCCCACCTTGTATAAGGATGCTAGTGAACTAGTCAAGAGATGTGATGAATGCCAACGAGCCGGGGGAATTTCCAAAAAGGAAGAGATGCCTTTGAATTCTATTCTTGAGGTAGACATGTTTGATGTTTGGGGCATCGACTTCATGGGGCCTTTCGTGAGTTCATGTGGAAATACGTATATATTGGTTGCGGTTGATTATGTGTCAAAATGGGTGGAAGCCGCGACCTTGCCAAATAATGAAGCGCGGAGTGTGATAGCCTTTCTCAAAAAGAACATCTTTACTAGGTTTGGTAGTCCGCGAGCTATTATCAGTGACGGGAGGTCACATTTTTGCAACAAAGCTTTCAACTCCTTACTTTCTAAGTATGGGGTCAATCATAAAGTCACCACCCCGTACCACTCTCAAGCTAGTGGCCAAGTTGAAGTGTCTAACAGGGAGATAAAGAATATTCTTTCCAAGACGGCCAATGCCAATAGAACCGACTGGGCCAAGAAACTAGATGATGCTCTTTGGGCTTACCGAACTGCTTACAAGACACCAATTGGGATGTCCCCATATCGTTTGGTCTTCGGAAAATCTTGCCACCTTCCCGTAGAATTGGAACACAAGGCTTTGTGGGCCTTGAGGAAATTGAACTTGGAATGGGATGTTGCTGCAAACCTCAGAGTGGAACAATTGAACGAGTTAGATGAATTTAGATTCCATGGGTACTCAAGCTCGTCTTTTTATAAGGACAAGATGAAGTACTTACATGACAAATATAATCGAGGTAAAGAGTTCAAGGTCGGTGACCTGGTATTATTGTTCAACTCCCGATTGAGATTATTCCCGGGAAAGCTCAAGTCCAAGTGGAGCGGGCCGTTTGAAGTAGTATGTGTTACTCCATTTGGGGCTCTCGATCTTAAGAACAAGAGTGGTGAAGTATTCAGAGTCAACGGTCATCGGGTAAAGCATTATCTTGGAAAAATCGATGATAGCCACGTGGTGGCCCTCCTTCATTTGAAGTGATTGTGGTATCATGCGTCGTGCCGCGACGTTAAATCAGGCGCTTCTTGGGAGGCAACCCAAGTGTCTTTGCTTTCATTTTTCTTTATTTTTCTTGTTAGAATAGGTTTCACTGTTACACTAACTGGTTGTGGATGTGTAGGTTGATTTTGACACAGGAAATTTGGCTAAGTATGGAATAGGGAACTCTCTAAAGTTTTCCTTGCGGTCGCGGTTGATTTATCGCGGTCCGCGAAGCTCTTTTGGTACAAAAATTTGACTAAGTGTCAAAAATACAACTCTCTGAAGTTTTCCTCACGGTCGCGGTTGATTTTTCGCGGTTTGCGAAGCTCTTTTGGTGCAAAAATTTGACTAAGTGTCAAAAATACAACTCTCTAAAGTTTTCCTCGCGACCGCGGTTCATTTATCACGGTCCGCAAAGCCCAACTGGTCCAAAATTTTTCTAAGTGTCAAAAAGAGGATTCTCTGAAGTTTTCTTCGCGCTCGCGGTCCCTTTTTCGCGGTTCGCGAAGTCCATTTGCTGCAGGCCCAGGTCGTTTCAGTGACCGCGGACCGCGGTCGGTTTTTTACGGTCCGCTGTGGAAAATGGTTCAATCACGCGGCGGAGGTCGTAAACCAACAAGGGGAGAAAAGTCCTCCCGAGGGAGAGGAAAGATAATGAGGAAGCTAACTCCTCAAGTCCGGGAATCTATTAAGCAGACAAGGAACATTATCCGGAAGGCTGACAAAGCGGCTTCTCACTCTGATAGTGACTATGTTCCTTCGGAGCCCTTTTCTGAGTCCATCCCTGAGTATGTAGAGGACGAATCCTCTACATTCAGATTAACCAATGAACCTTCGGATGATTTTCCCCCTGCCCAAGAACCAGCCCAAGTACCGGAGCAAGAATCTGCACATGTTGAGTCATCTGAGGGCTCAGACCATGAGGCCGGTCACACATACACCACCTCCCCGACAACGTCCTTATCTGATGAGGACTCTAGTAATGACAATGAGGGTGAACCACAGGTGGTTGAGGGGGTTGAGCGGACTTGCAATTCGGATGCATGGTAGGACAGATTTGTTAGTGAATCAGTATTTCACAGGTTCAAGGATTTGTGGACTTCACGCTCAATCATTCCGGAGCGTACTTTTTCTGTTAAGGAGTTGGCGACTTACAACCCTAATGTGAAACAACAGTTCCGGGACTGACGAGGGTGGACTTACTTCAATGAATATCTTCCTGATGCTAATGAACACATAGTGAAAGAGTTCTACACTAATCTCCTATTTCTTGAAAAGGACTCAAAGGCATCTCATGTCAGAAATCTCACAGTGCCCTTCGATGGAAAGTCAATAAATGAATAATTGGAGATGGATGATGTTGATAATCACTTGTATTGAGAGCGGTTGGCTGAAAAAGATACTGCTAGAAATTGGTTGGCTTTGCACTTGGCTAGGCCCGGGGAGACTCCAGAGTGGCTGACTGCTGGGAAGCCCATCACCAGGAAGTCCCTTAATTTTGAAGCCAAAGGGAGGGAGACATTTGTATGAAGCAGACTTGACCTGACACATCATGATCAGACGCTCCCCCTAAGTCGGGATGTACTAGTGGCATCTATCATGGCTGGATACCCCATCAATGTGGAGAATGTGATGTCAGAGGTGATTAGCCGGGTTGTCAGCACAGGTGACACTTCTTACCCCTTCCCTCATTATTTGACTCTTTATTGTGAATATCAGGGGGTAACCAAGAAGAGGTTTGATAACAAAGTAAAGCCCATCAAGCCCTTCTCTTGGTATGATCTTAAAGATGATGACAACCCGAAGAAGAAGTCAAAGGGTAAGTCAGTTGCTTCCACTGGCTAGTCTGATGAGCCAGTGGTGGTTGAGGCATCTTCACTTCCCCAGCCATCCATCTTGAAGGAGTTCCAAGCCCCTCCGCCTCTGCCGCCACAGACATCCCCTCCACTAGAGCCTACCCCATGACTGCTCACAGGCTGAACCAGACTCTCACCAGCCTCACTACCTGGATGCAGTCAGCATCAACAAAGCTGACTGCAATTTCTATAGCTGTGGCAACCCCAACTACTCCTCCCCCACCGCAGGTCCCATAGTCCGTTGAGGACGCCCTAAAGGAGATTCTGTCCAACCAACAGAAGATCTTCGAAGCATTTGGTTCCTATGAGAGAGCACTAACACAGTTGGCCAAAGAGACAAAGAAACTGAGAAAGACTCGGGCATCGAAGGAGGAAGTAGCAAAGTTGAGAAAGGAGGTGGATACTCTTAAGGGGGATCAGATACCCTTGGAGATGTTTCTAGTAGATCCCGCTGAGCAGCTGCAACAGTCACAGTAGCCTTCACAGCAGCAGCAACAGTCAATGCCTGAGGAGGATCCGATTAGGCCTCTGAAGAAGAGGAAGCTGATGCCCCGTCCTCAGGGCATCAAGCTTGTATTGGCAGAGCCTTCCACTCAGAGCTAGGAGGCCCAGACAACGGGAGCTCACTCTCAGGTAGCAGCTGACCCAATCCTTCCACAGGCTCAGCCTCAGGCAGCAATAGCAGACCCGACACCTCCATTGTCTCAGCCACCATTAGACCCTACCTCTTCACAGATTCAGCAGCAACAACATGGACCACAGCAGGCCGAGGGCCAATAGGGAGTTTTCTCTCCTCTCTCTCTCTCTCATTATTTTGGAGGTTCTATATTTGATATGTAGCATTGAGGACAATGTTATATCTTAGTTGGGGGAGTGGCTCTGTTAGGCATTTGATATCATGGGTTGTATAATTATGACAATATTTTTCTTTCTTTCCTTTACTTTATTTCCATTTTGGTACTGTAGACTTTTCTATTTTTGGTATGTATAAGTTAATTATCCATTGTAAATATTCATCCCCTATGTATATTCGTCTAAATTTCCCTCATGTACATATTCATTCTATCTCACGTACTTTACTTTATGCACTTTTTCTTTTATAGCTTCTTATTTTTCTTTTATAGCTTCTTGTTTAGTTTTCGCGCGGGCAATAAACCTTTGGTTTTCTTAACGCCACGGTTTTTTCCAAAGGTGAATTTGCGTGAACCAGGTGGCTCTTCCCAAGGATAGATAGTGTGACAACAACCTTCTTAAGGGCTGAGTCTGGTTTTTTCCCCTTCTCTTTGTTTTTGTTTTTGTTTTTTCTTCTTTTTTCTCCTTTTTCTAGTTAATGAATAATGGTGCCTCAAGAAAATCTTCACTTGGGCCTAACACAGTTGTCTTTGATCCCATGGTCAAAGACAATCCGTTGTTTTTAGGAGGGTGATGATGGCGATCTTGAGACTCTTGTGTTGACTGGTATTCATCGGGTGGTTCTTCGAGACCATTTTTGTTACTCAAAACACAACCAAGGTCGTAGTGGTCCCTCGACTCGGTTTCTATGGCAATCCCCTAGCATTGAGTGGTGAGGAATTCGAATTGCAAGTCTAAGTTCCGTGCCACAAGTCTAGAACTTTCCCTAAGTGTTGTCTAATCGAAATTCTAGGTATAACTTGACTTGAGAAGTCACTATAGGCTTCCCTTGACTTGAACAAAACTGGACACTTCCATGGCCTTCCAAAAGACATGTTCCCTAGTCAACCCATTTGAGCCTTAAACCCTTCTTTCAATAACCAAGCTACAAGCCTTCAACCATTCTTTTATCCTCTCTTGGCACCCGATCTTTCCTTGGAGCTAGGCAAAAAGCATAAGTTTGGGGGAGAGACGAGGGATGCAATTAAGTGAAAAAGAAGGCACAAAAAGAAGAGAAAAAAAAAAAGAAAATCTTGAAGAACAAAAAGAAATAAAAAGGGAATTGAGGAAGAAGAAGTGTAAGGGGTTTGGAATGTATGAAGGAAATTAAAGTGCCTAAAATGAACAAAAGGTTTGACAGTGTGTCTCTCCAACCCTGAAAAAGAATGAAATGATGCAAAAAACAAACAGCAAGGAAATGTGAGTAAAAAAAAATTTAAAAATGAAGTGCCTAAGGAAAGATAGAACTCACTTTGACCAAATACTTCCTACCCTTGACCAAAAGCCTTCATGATGATTCCACAAAAAGTCCTGTATGATCTCAAGTCGAGTGAAGCCTACATTAGTGGTTATTTACACAAAGGGCAAGCCTATGGTACTTTGAGCTGGTCTTGGCACTTTTTTTCTTTGTTGAGAGATGAGCGATGCCCTATATTCCTTGTTCTGAGTGTTATTATTCTCAAAGTGAGGTGTTTTGGGAGAGTCGCGGAATAAGAGTCTGGGTCCACACTGACCAAGGTGGTAGTTAGAGTCGCACTGATGATTTGGAACAACTCTTGAAGCTCTTGTATCACACTTGAAACTATGGTTTTAAAAGATTCAAACAATGTCAATGATGCAAGTGTATTAAGGGCTATGGTTAGTCCCAATTGATGCTAGTTGAGGTCACTATTAGGACAACTAGATTTTCGAGGAGTCTATCTCATGGGTGGGGCTTATTTCGTTTGCTTGAGGACAAGCAAGAGCTTAAGTTTGGGGGAGTTGATAACTTGGATTTTTGCCTCATTTTCCGTTCCTCTTTACCTTAGTTTTGGATATAATTGTACACAAAATAGCCCCGTGAACTTACACATTGTACTTGTTGCAGGATTGAACCATAAATGAGGACATGCAGTCCAAAACATGCTCAAAACAGGAGTGAATCCGGCACAAGAATCAAGGACAAGAAAAGTTATCAGGCAATGAGTCTTCGCGGTCGCGGTCATGTTTTCGCGGTCCGCGAAGATCAACTTCTGAGAAATAACATTCAATGCAAGACCTCTTCGCGTCCGCGGTCACAGTTTCGTGGTCCGCGAAGATCAACATCTGAGAACCAGTATTCAAGGCAAGGCCTCTTCGCGGCCACGGTCGCATTTTCGCGGTCCGCGAAGATCAGGTTTAGAGAACAATTCCTAAAGCAAAATCCACCGCGGCCGCGGTCCGCGGTGGTTCAGATTCAACAAGCTACGATTCAAAACCCAGTCAAGTTTCGCGGGCCGCGGTAGATCCTTAGGGGCAATTTTGTCCGAAAAATTGGCCGAGTATAAATAGACTATTTTGTAATTTTTTAAGACATCTGGGAATTTTCAGAGCTAAAACTCGTTCTTGTGCCTAGGGTTTTTGCATTTTTAGCTTTGTTCTTGCTATTTTAACATTGGAATTTCAATTTTCATTGTTAATTATAGATAATGGGTTCTTCTTCTTCTCTATCATTGGTTTCTACTTTAATTATGAGTAGCTAGACCCATTAGCTAGGGTTGTGGCTCAACCCTAGTGTGGGTATGTAATGTGTTTGTTAAATTAAGGTTGGAAAATTACTGGGTGTTAGCTTTTTAGGCTAATTTGGTGTTTTTATTGCTATAATTGGTGGTTGCAAACACGAATTAAACCTTTCATGACTTGGGTCTTTCTTGAGAAAGAGGACTTGAGTCTAGAAAATTAGCCTAATAGGAAATTAGGGCATTATCAATAGATTGGTAGTCCCAATCAATTTGGTTGAACCCAGAAATGGTAAAACCCTACTTGATCCCTAATTAACGGGTTAAACCTCGAGAGAGTAATACCCTACCTAAGCCTTACTTGCTTGCTTAATTGATATCCAATTGGTCTCAAGAGAGTCAATTTGGGTAATGCCACTCAAACTACCGAGAGGTATAGAGTGGGCACCTGAGTGCATTGGCTATAGTTGTATCCCTAGTGAATTCCCCGACCTTAGGCTTGAAACCCGTCGCATATCCACCTAGGCAAAGGTCACGATCCTAGTGCCTTTATCAATATAAGAAAACACCAACAAAAACATCGCAAGTATTAGTTAGTACAAAATCCTTAGAACTAATCTTAGTATAATTCAACCCAATTTGTTTAGAAGTGTAATTAGTAACACTCTTCCCTTTTATCTCACTTAGACACTCACTCCCATATAAAGACTTTCTGTGGATTCAATCTTGACCTTCTCGGGTAAAAGCTACACGACCCGTGCCTGCCTACTTATATAGTAGTGTTGGTAGGACGTGAACAGCCCTCAAGTGAACCAGAGATAGCTCACTCACCTCCTATGATCTCATGCTATTTTTTTGGCCATCCATGATCGTCCGAGTAAGATCTTACCATTTTCCGGTTAGAGTATACTGAACCTGGTCTCAATTACATGCTCTATACTTTTACTACTTCTTATATGTTAAAATCAGCTTTTCAATGATTTCTTTCCTTGTTTGTCATTTGCTTATTACCGTTTGAACAATGACTCCTTAATTAAAGGAAGTCTTAAAATTAACTTGATTCTAATTGATGTTTACTTCTATAATTTTGTTGAACTATTATTTTGTTACCATATTTCCTGCCTGTTTCAAAACTATAAGTACCCATGCTCTTTCATTAAGCAACACACGAACACGCACTGTTCAAACTCTTTCTCTTACATACACACATACTCTCTTCTGCTCTTCTTCTGATTACTTGATTTTATCAGTCGACTGCAAGCCAAGACTGATTATTCTACTCGCTTACTCTTCCTCCTGTGTTTGTCATCCCATGTCTGGTATGTCTTGATTACAATTTGAGTTTAAATAATAATATGTTTCTCTTAGTGCTTCAATTCATCCTGTTTTTGATATATTTCTACTTATGGTTTTGCTGTTATGTTTGCACTTAACTTGATTACATTGTTATCCATCTTACATGTTATGTATCCCCTCCCTTTGACCTCAGCATGCTTAGGTAGTAATACCCCCTTTAGTATATTTCTACTATGACTCTACTTTACTCAGGTTGTTATGATTGTTGAACCAAACCTTCTGTGGAAGACAACTTGTGCTTAGACCTGTTTCCTTAACTCCCTGAAGACTTATGTGATTTTGAACTTATGTGTCACTCTGCCTACTGTGTTCCTACCCTTATGTGCTTCATACGTGTCCCCAACCCCTCATCTCCCTACCTGTGATTGTTAAACTTGTTTTAGTTCTTGTTTTATTCTATGTGTACTGTTTTGGTATGTTGTTTGTTCTGATTACCCTACCCTCCTCTCCTTTTTAAAACTGTTTTCACTAAGGAAACTCTCCTATTGTTCTGCAAAACTCATCTCAAACGAGTCTTATTTCAAGAAACTGTTTTCATACTCAATCTTTTTCAAAACTATGTCACGCACTCTCACTTTACTCTTAGACCCTTAAGTTCTTCCCCTCTAATGTGTGACTGCCTTGAGGAGTTGAAAAGGGGGGGGGGGGGGGGGGG
>ML255592.1:54320-102344 GCA_005239495.1 Nicotiana undulata
GGGGGGGGAGGCGACAGTTGCACGCCGCAACAAGATAGTGATAATGATGAATAATTATGTTTTACTGATTTTTAATTATAAATATCTGGAAATTCTTGTTTTACTCTACGGTTTTTCTTATATTTCATACATGTGGTTATTTTAAAGTAAAAACTTGGAGATTTATTGGAGTATTGGTTATAGCTGAGACCTGGAAAAAGTGACTGAGTTATTTTAAGTTGTTGTATGGGCAGCCTTGCGTATATTCTAGTTGGTGAGAGACCGTTGGCTTCAGACATTCAGACGTTGGCTAATCAGTTCGTGAGGTTGGATATTTCCCCTAGCAGTGTTCTAGCTTGTATAGTCGCTTGGTCTTCTCTAATTGAGCGTATCTGGGAGCGGCATGATGATGACCCGCATTTGGCGGTTCTTAGAGACACAGTTCGGCACGGTGGTGCCAAGCAGCTTACAGTTCGAGATTATGGTATTTTGAGGATGCAGGTTCATTTATGTGTGCCTAATGTTGATGGCCTTCGTGAGTTGATCCTTGAGGAGGCTCACAGTTCTAAGTATTTAATTCACCCAAGTGCATCCAAAATGTACCAAGACTTGAGGCAGCATTATTGGTGGAGAAGAATGAAGAAGGACATCGTTGCGTATGTTGATCGTTGCTTAAATTGTCAACATGTAAAGTATGATCATCATAGACCTGGTGGTTTGCTTCAGCAGATAGAGATTCCTGAGTGGAAGTGAGAGCATATCACTATGGAATTCGTTGTTGGACTCCCACAGACTTAGAGAAAATTTGACGCAGTTTGGGTGATTGTGGATATGCTGACTAAATCAGCACATCTCATTCCTGTGGAAAGTACTTATACTTCAGAGTGGTTGGCTGAGTTATATATTCAAGAGATAGTTCGCCTTCATGGTGTGCCCGTGTCTATCATTTCTGATCGGGGTACGCAGTTTACTTCACACTTTTGGAGGGAAGTTCAGTGTGAGTTGGGTACCCGAGTGGAGTTGAGTACAACATTTCACCCTCATACTGACATGCAATCCGAGCGTACCATTCAGATATTGGAGGACATGATCCGCGATTGTGTTATTGACTTTGGAGGTTCGTGGGATCAGTTCTTGCTGTTAGCGAAGTTTGCTTATAATAATAGCTATTGGTCGAGCACTCAGATGGCTTATTATGAGGCATTATATGGTAGGCGGTGCAGATCACCAGTTGGATGGTTCGATCTGGGAGAGGCTAGGTTACTAGGTACAGACTTAGTCCAGGAGGCCTTGGATAAGGTCAAGATTATTCAGGAGACTCTTCGTGCAGCTCATTCTAGGCAAAAGAGTTATGCAGATCGTAACGTTCGTGATGTGGAATTCATGGTTGGAGAGAGGGTATTGCTTCGTGTGTCGCCCATGAAGGGTGTTATGAGGTTTGGAAAGAAGGGTGAGTTAAGCCTTAGGTATATCGGGCCGTTTGAGATTCTTGATAGGGTGGGGGAGGTAGCTTATAGACTTGCGTTGCCTCCAGGGTTATCCTCAGTTCATCCGGTATTCCATGTGTCTATGCTCCGAAAATATCATGGTGACCCGTCCCACGTGTTAGATTTGAGCTCTGTTCAATTGGACAAAGACTTGACTTTTGAGGAGGAGCCGGTAGCCATTTTAGACCGGCATGTTCGTCAGTTGAGGTCTAAGAGTTATCCTTCAGTTCGAGTGCAGTGGAGAGGCCAGTCCGTTGAGGTAACTACTTGGGAGTCCGAGTCAGACATACAGAGTAGATATCCACACTTTTCACCATTTCAGGTAACTTTCTATGTCCGTTCGAGGACGAACGTTTTTTTAGAGGTGGAGATTGTGATGAACCAAGGGGTCATTTTATGAATTTAGACTTTGTTCTAGGCTTAATAGCCCTAAAAAGATTAATTTTAATACCTCGATTTGTGTGCGCAGTCTGGGTGTGAAACCGAAAAGCTTTTATGTGAAAATATGAGAAATAGTAATTTTAGAGTTAAAATTTGATAAAAGTTGACTATAGTCAACTTTTTGAGCAAACAGACCTGGATCCGTGTTTCGAAAATCCCGAGAGATCCGCAGTAAAATATGGGCCTCGGGCGTATGCCCGGAAATGAATTCCGAGGTCCCAAGCCTTAGAATCAAATTTTGAAAGATATTGTTTTGTTGAAATATTTATGAAATAAAGAAAAGAGTAAATATGTGAAACTGTTGGTATCGGGCCCGTATTTTGGTTCCGGAGCTCGATACAGGTTTGTTATGATATTTAAGCCTTGCCTGTGAAATTTGGTGAAAAATAGAGTTCGTTTCACGTGATTCGGACATCCGGTTCAAAAGTTATGAACTATAAGTGTTCTTGAGGGAAATGATGAGTTTTGAGGTTTAATTCATGGGTTTACATGTTATTTTCATGATTTGATCACACGAGCAAGTCCGTATAATATTTTTAGACATGCGTGCATGATCTGTTTAGAGCCCCGAGGGCTCGAGGGACTTTCGAGTAGGTTTCAGAGTGTTAAAAGTTGGAAAACCACTACTGGTGCACCAGTTCTGGTGTACCCGCACCTGCGAGCCTAGGGCCGCATGTGCGAGACTGCAGGTGCGCATCCCTGGTCCTCAAGTACGTCCACCTCGCAGATGCAGACACCTCTTCCGCAGGTGCGGTCCCGCAGAAGCGGATACTTTTCCGCAGGTGCGGCCCTTAGCGGCCTAAGTCATTTTCGCAGGTGCGACCCATTTTCCGCACCTGTGGGAGCGCAGGTGCGACCCAAGCACCGCAAATACGATGGTTGACTGCCAGCCCTATAAAACTCAATTTTAAAACGGGCAGAACCCTTTCTTCTCCAAATTTTGAGCTTTACAGCCCTAGAAGCGAATTTCTTCACCAATTATCAGCCCCAAGTCATAGGTAATCAATTCTAAACTTCAATCTTTCAATTCCTTATTGTTTTTCATCACTTTTAAATTAAAAACTAGGAATTTTCATGGTAAAAATTAAGGGTTTGGGTAGAATTAGGGAATTATGTAAAAATTAAATTTTTATATAAAATTGAGGTCGGATTTCGAACATAATTGTATATTTGGGTTCGTGGGTGAATGGGTAAACGTAATTTGGTCCGAACCCCGAGTTTAGACCAAGCAGGCCCAGGGTCGGGTTTTCACTTTTTTGAGAAAACTTAGGAAAACATATATTTTTCAATAAAGTTAGTTCCTTTGGCATTAATTGATGATATTGAGTTAATCATGATTAGATTCAAGCAAGTTAGAGAAAGATTCTAAAGGAAAAGCTATAATTGAGCAGTAAGTGGCCTACGAAATTGAGGTAAGTGTTTGGTCTAACTTTGACTTGAGGGAATAGGAATCCCCACTTGTTTGCTATGTGAAATGCATTTGTGTGGTGTATAGGTGAGTTGACGAGTATCTATGCACCACCAAATGGTTAGTTAAACATGATCCCTTCCCCGTTTCCAAGTTAAATTGATTCCTGGATTAATTGTTCTATGTTCTTTATTGTTTCTACGATTACTTGGCCTTATTCCGTTGTTGTTAAATAATGTTGTGGTTATTTTGGAAGAGTACGGGGTGTTAATTGGTCCCCTTGTGATATAGAAAGTTTGAGCAGTTTGGCACTATTTTTGGAAATATATATATATATATTCATGTTGGTTGCATTTTTGATAATATTGAGGAAGTTATGAGAAATGCAGTTTAACTGTTTCGTGATTGTTGAGGTTCACGTGGTTATTTAGTTTCATTTGATTATTTCCAATCGTTGTTGTAAGTGTGTTAAAAGTGTTGGTTGTTCTCTTGGTTCTATCATAGTACATAAAGACTGAGTTGGGTTGACAACGTTACAATGGTTATATATATTCTGGCTGGTTTTATTGTGGAATGATATTGGTTAAAGCTTACGAGCTATACTGTTTTCTGTTTGCAATTGTTGAAATAAAAGTGCTGTGAAAGGCTTGGCCTGAATTGTGAAAGTTTCTGATAAACAAATACAAAATTGATTGTGATAAGGGTGGATAAATTGATTGTGATAAGGGTGGACATGTGGGATCGGGTTGCACGCCGCAACAAGACAATGATAATGGTGAATAATTATGTTTTGCTGATTTTTAATTATAAAGATTTGGAAATTCTCGTTTTACCCTACGAGTTTTCTTATATTTCGTACATGTGGTTATTTTAAAGTAAAGTTTGGAAACTTGGAGATTTATTGGAGTTATTGGTTATAGCTGAGACCTGGAAAAAGTGACTGAGTTGTTTTAAGTTGTTGTTGCAGTTGTTATTGTCTACTTGTTTTAGATTTCTTTCTTGCTTTATTATTTATTATTGTCACAGATTATATTGTTAATGCCCCGTAGTAGCCTCATCACTACTTCGTCGAGGTTAGGCTCGTCACTTACTCAGTACATGGGGTTGGTTGTACTGATACTACACTCTGCACTCTTTTGTGCAGACCCAGGTATCGGCCAGCAGTAGAGGTTTTTAGAGCGGCTATTCATTCGCTTGGAGATATGAGGTATATCTGCCAGCGTTCGCAGATCCCGAGAGTCTTCTCCTATTTTCATAAACGTTGTTTTATTATATTCAGAACAGTTACACAATTTCTTTCAGCCCAGTATTTGTAGTATTCTTTAGTAGTTCGTGAATTGTGACACTAGACTCTGAGGTAGTTCTAGATTTATTTATATAATTAGTTCGCGGTTCGTTTTATTCAATTGTTTATTTTTTTTTATCTTTAGAAATTATTTATCGATAACCAATAGATTCAGTTTACTTCAGATTATTTTATTATGTTTAAATGGATAATCAATGCAAAGTAGTTAATCGAATTCTAACATTGGCTTGCCTAGAAAGTGTGGAGTTAGGCGTCATCACGATCCTTAGGGTTGGTAATTTGGGTCGTGACAGTTTCACTCTAAGAAACGCAGGGACTATCTGTATACGGCTAAAAATCAGAGAGTCTGATTTTATGGTCATTATGGTATTTTTTAGCTCGCCTTCGGAAGGCTCGAGGTTCGACCCCGAGGGTTCCCTATGCTCGACCTCGGGACAACGAAAATCGGTGGCTATCATGGACAAGCGGGAAACTCCCAAAGGGCACGTGGTTAGAGTTGACCAGGTCTGCAAGACTAGTAGAAGTCCGTATTGTGACATTAAATAGCTGTACCAGCTGCATATCTTTGTAATAAATATTTATGTACTATGTTGGGATTCCCCCCTCCTATATAAAGTGGACCCTTGTCATTTCTTGCACACATGATATTCAATAAAAAGAACAAGAACATTCTCTGCTCTCTAACTCAAACATACTCTATTGTCTCTCTATTGATTTATTGCTTACATTTATTGTATTTCATTGATTATTCTTCATTTATTACTCATTATTGATCATAAAGAACCCTCTTCGAGGCCCTCAACACTGTTAAACCTTCATCGACCATCCCCAGTCAAGTTCACTGGCTTGACCTCGAGGCTCTTCCTGGGCCAGCTCGAGACTCCGATCCACGGTTGTTCAGTTAGCGCAACCTACTATCCTTAAGCTCTTATCTCATTTCCCTAACTCACACTTAGCATCTACTGCTTAACAACTAGTATTAAAATAAGTCATGTATTTTTAGAACAACAAAATCAAATTTAATTATAATTACCATTTTCAAGGTGAACAGAAGTCATCGATTTCATTTGTGACCACATCATATGTCGGTACGGTATGCCATCCAAAATTATGTGTGACAACGAGAAACAGTTTATCGGCAGCAAAGTCCAAGTTTCTCAAAGATCATTATATCAAGAGAATCTTATCGACACCTTATCACCTAGAGGGAGGGCAAGCCGAATCGACCAACAAAACAATAATCCAAAACCTTAAGAAATGGTTAACCGATGCCAAAGGGAAATGGAAGAAGATCCTGTCCTAAGTCCTTTGGGCATACCGCACGACTGCGAAGTCCCGTACCGGGGCTACTCCGTTCTCATTGGTTTATGAAACCGAAGCCCTAATACCGGTCGAAGTCGGGGATCCAAGTATCAGATTCCGATATGCGACAAAGGAATCAAATGACGAGGCCATGAATATGAGCCTGGATGTATTGGATGAAAGGCGGGAAGCCTCCTTTGTTCGATTGGTTGCCAAAAAGTAACAGATCGAGAGGTATTACAATCGAAGGGCCAACCTTCGATACTTCCGTGTTAGGGACTTAGTACTAAGGAAGGTTACACTAAACACTTGAAATCTGAACGAAGGGAAGTTGGGTCCGAATTGGGAAGGACCGTACCAGATTCCTGAGGTCACCGGGAAAAGATCCTATAAGCTCGGAATGATGAATGAAGAACAAGTACCGAGCAATTGAAATGTAACTCACCTAAAACAATATTACTACTAAGGTACAACCCCATTCATTTCCTTTTATTTCGGAGTAACACTTGCAGGTGATCGTCGAGAAGCAACACAAAATTTTTAGGTCTGAAAGCACGCGTTGCACTCTTTTTTCCTTAGATCGGTTTTGTCCAAATGGGTTTTTCGGCAAGGTTTTTAACGAGGAAACAATGGGTCATGCTAACTTAGAATCAAAGACCTATTATGAATCGGTGTCGAAGATCGCATTAATAGTATCCAAGGTTTGTCTACAATCAACCTCGAATACTGACATTACTCTCGGACATGCACATCAACTTTAGCGAGGAAATTACTTTGTAAAGGAATGGTCTCGATATGTAGGATTTATTATAAGGGCCAAACAGTTAAACGAACCGTGCCCACAAAGATTGCTCGAGCCTTGGCATAAAACATGTACGCATGTATAACTATTTTTCACAAGAATAAAGAGAAGTACTTTCCTTGCAATCATCTTATGTTTTTAAACATTTACTCTTTACATCCTTTAAAGAATTTTGTACTTCCGATCTCATAAAGGTAACGAGCTCAAGGGCCACTTATAACCGGGGTTTGAATGATCACTCCCTCGCTCAGGGACTACCATCTGAAAACAAACTCGAATGGCTCAAGTCACTGGGCCTTGGGGGCATAAGACCTACTAGGCAACCACCGGATAAGGTCACGACCACCCCACTCAGGGACTATTATCTTGGGCAAGCCCGGATAGCTCGAGAAAGCAAGTTCAATGGGAAGCTCCCATACTAAAAGGTTACGACCAAATTAACACAGCTCGGAGACGTCCGAAACACGTAACAAAAACTAGGCCTTCAAAAAAGATTTTTTTTTCATAATTGGTTCTAAAGGATACCCTCGGCAAACTATAATCTCGGCTACCTACTTTGGGAAAAAATTTCCGTTCATACCGAACCCCCAAGATGCCTTGAAACAGAGTAAAGTAAAGGCAAGGTTTGTTTGAACTTACAAACATAACCTAAGTTATTTTATGCTATGGCATTCCGACCTTCGTGAATACAAGTAATAAAGCAAAGGGAAAATTTGAAAGCCGAAAGGAAAAGAGAAGCCTTATATAAATACACACATATATATATATATATATATATATATTTTTTCAAAGGCCAGAATGGCCTGATACAGAAATCTACAATGGCCAAAACGTCCTAAAAAAGATGCAAAAATAAAAAAAATAAAAACAACTAATGGCCTAAGCGACCTGGTCCTCATTGGAGGAAGAATATTCGTCCTCGGGATCTTCCCCGCCTTCAAACTCATTTCAGCTCTCGGAATCTTCCTCGAAAAAGCCAGCTTCGGGGCCATGGCTTTTTCTACTATGGCATTCTCAATTTCAGCCAGTATGTCGAAGTTTTGAGCATAGACTCCCTCGAGGGCTTCCCTTCGCGCTTTCCACCTTGCATGCTCCACCATAATTTTAGCTTGCACCTGAATCACCTTGACATCAACCTTGAATTGGGCCACTTTAGCATCAGCCTTGGTCTTGGCCACAACCATTTCTGATTTGGCCGCCTCGAGTTCCTTGGCCAAATTCTCTTGACCAGAAATAGCCGAGTTTAGCTGATATTGGACCTCCTCGATCTTCTTGGCATGCACCAAGCTTTGCTCTTTTGCAGCCCGAAGCTGGGCCTCAGCCGACGCCAATTGTGCTTGGATAGCTTCCTTTTTCGATGCTAAGAGATCTATATTTTTCGTGAACTCCTCGGCCTCAGCTTGTATCGTGTTTACCTGCATCTGGAGCTTCCCGAATTGTTCAAGCCTCTGTCGAACATGCAGGATTAGATCATTAGCCACTGAGTTCAGATCGTCGCCACTATCTTCAAGTACTCGATTTACCCACTTATCCCACTCAGCATGCTCCTTCCGAGCCGCTTCTAACTCGGCCTGAAGTTTCTCACTCAGAAGTTTATAGATGTCCCTCTTCTTAGTAAGCTCCCAAACCTCGGCCACGTATTGTTCTAACTCCTCTAGGTATCGGAAGAAAGTCTCATGGTGCAGTACGAGGCCTGCAAGCATAAAGAAAGGTATCAGGATTATTTGAAACTTCAAATTTAAAATACATAATAAAGGGACACTCGAAGTTGCCCGATTCAATGTCTGTTGAGATTCATTAAATAGGCATGGCGCTTCCACCGCATCCATCACTACTTGGTCCTATTTGGTCATCAAACACCGAAGATAGCTAGCAACCCCCACGGGGGCAGAGAAAACTCGGGCATCCTTCGGGATAGAGAAAACCATTGACCACTTTTGGTCAGGGTTAACGCTCCGGGCGGGGAACCGATCCACCAACTTTGGGCTCGAAGAAGGCCCACTAGCCCCCGATGATGGTACCATCTTTGACACCGGCAAGTCACCATGTCCACTAACATCCTCTAAGGCAGCGGGCTCTAACCCATCTAAGAAGCTGTGGATATCTGTCACCCCCTGAGGCCCCTCGTAAGAGCGACCTTCTAGCATACCTGCCTCATGGATTATGGCATCTGAGAACTGAGGAGATCCAGTAAGGTCAATCGCCACAAGCGCATCTTTCGGGGCGCCTTGCTCTACTCGAGAATGTCGGCCCCGGTATCCCTCTCGAATCCCTTAGCTTGGGGAAAAGTAGTCGCACCCCGTTCCGGTTTGGAGATCTCGGCCAATGGCTTCTCAGCAGCCTCCCCGGCTTGAGGCAAAGTAATTCGTACCCGAGCCAATAGCTAGGAATTGTATTCTTCTTCTCCCTCTTCTTCAGATTCATCCTCAGTCGGCAGATTGAGTCTGATAGAGGATGCCAGTACTTTCCTTAGGTTTACGCTAGCATCCTCTTTGGTTTTCCTCTTTTCTGAGTCCAGAAAGCTCGGGGCCCTTTTCCTTTTCTTCTTATCACCCTACCTCGGAGCAGGGGACTCGAGAGCATATCCTCATCACCGGATAGAGGCCTCATAGCAACATCTTTGGGGAGAACTACAAAAGAAAACAGAATCGATAAGAATTCGACATCGCAAGGAGAAAATCAAACATTATTGAATCAGAAAAGAAAACTTACCATGATTATGGGCCTCCCACCGACCCTTTGACAATTCGTGCCATGCGCTCTCGGAATATGGTCTATGTGACACAAGGTCCTCGACCCACTCCTTGAGTTGAGGAAATGCATCCGGCATCAGGTATCCGAGCCACAACTACACCACAAAAACATCGATAAGAAGGGAGGGAAGGGGAGAAGAAATAAGTAAAATCTTTAAGGCAAAGTTGTACTTACGTTTCATGTTCCATTTCTCGGGAAATGGCATGTCCTTGACAGGGATTAGGTCAGAAGTCCTTATTTGAACGAATCGGCCTATCCAGCCTCGTTCCCGTGCCTCATCTATACTCGAGAATGAGGCCTTACTAACCCGGAAAGCAAGTTTGATTAATCCCCCTCGATAGAGTCGGGGACTGTACATGCGCATAAAATGATCAAGGGTGAAGGGAAACCCCTCGATTTTGTTTACAAAGAAAGGGAAAAGAATCACTATCCTCCAGAAAAAGGGGTGAATTTGACCGAGGGTCACCTCGTGCCTCTTGCAAAAGGTGATAATGATCGGGTCTAAGGGACCCAACATGAAGGGGTAAGTGTAAACACTTAAAACAACCTCCACGTGGTGGTAATTGCTTCCTCCTGCGAAGGCACCTCCACATTATCAGCCCAATTGCAATCCTATTTGACCTTGGTGAGGAGATCATTAATGATCGAACATAAATATCTCGAGACCGGCTCGCATCGACTCGGTACCGAGGAAGTTTTTTCGACCTTGAAATTAGCAATGATCAGGCACCCTGAAGGAATGAACTCTTCAAGGTGTGGTTTCTCCATAGTCTCATCGCCATAAGGTCGTGATGAAGAGGCGGCCTCCTTTTATGGTACAGTCTTAGAAGTTTTCGTCATTTTAGGACAGGGATGAAGAAGAGGAAATTATGAAGGTACGCTTAGTGATTTGCAAAAGGTTCAAGAAATCTGGGTACAAAAGTGGGAGAGTGAAGAGATTTTTGGAGGACAAGAATAGAAGGAGCTTTGAACGTAAAGTTTTAATGAATGAAAGTTGGGATATTTATATTCTGCTATTGATGGTTCAAAACCCGTAGTGGCTGACCAATAACTGATAGGCGTTTAATGCCTTGGTAACTGGACCGACGAGACATTTCAGTAATCGTTTGTCGCTTACGTTATGATCCATCAAAGAGGGATTCGGAAGTTCATATCGTTTCTCGATATATTCTTTTCGAAAAACGAGGGGACTATCTGTATGCGTTCCAAATCGGGTTCGCTTATTGTGTGACCAATCGAGACTGAAGTGTGACATGTTAAAGCTCGATCTCGGATATATCGAACCAAAGGGATAAGTCAAATCGTTGGGCTCGTGACCCTGGGACCAAACAAAATTGTGACCGAACATGATCGAGGGAAATTTGTCGAGCCGAATAACAGAAGGCCGGAATATCCGCGATCGGTTGGAGATCACAGTGTAAATCTCAGCACGTATCAAGGAGAGGTCGATTAATTAGCAGATCATGAGATTTTTTACCTCGTATAAAATTGTATCAAGAGTAGGACACCCCAACTATATAAAGCGAGCCTGATCATTTGTAACACACATTGTAATACGCAGCAAAAGCAGTATACTGTTATTTATATCCCTTATCATCTTTGTCACGACCCAAAATTCATTAAGGTCGTGATGGCGTCGGACACCACTTGTCGGGCAAGCCAACACTCAATAGTAAATAAAATCATTATTTTAGTATTTCCAATTTGTTACCTTTCGTTTCATTTTATAACAATCAATTAAAAAATATTTATTGAATAAACAACGATACTTTAATAATTCAATTAACAAATACATCCCAAAGTCACCCCAGATTCCGGTGTCACAAGTTCATGAGCAAATTTCTAGGAAGTATACATGTAATACAATATTTGCCCAGAATACAAATGGGACAAAAGAAACAAAAGTAAAATACAATACAACTGAGGGAGACTCTGCAGGATGCGGGTCGTCTCGAGAGGAGAAGCTCACCTAAGTCCCCATAACAGCCACACCACTGCGTCAAGCGGGGCCACTAGATATGCATGTACCTGTGCAACAGGATGCACAACAAGTGTAGTATGAGTACGAAAACAACGTGTACTCAGTAAGTATCCCGCCTAACCTCGAAGAGGTAGTGATGAGAGGTCAAATTTGACACTTGCTAGAGGTCAATTTAATAAAGAAATCAAGGGTGACACTAAGCATGGATATCATAGGTAATTAATAAATAAAGATAGGAAACAACAACTTCTTCCACATTTACAAATTTTAAATCTTCGTCATTTTCAGTTGAAAACTTATAATTCAAGACCACTAAACAATTAAAAATCACAAAAAATACTCAGCAAATATCATGCGCAAGTAATGCCGATGGTCGAACGTCTCGAACCAACGATAAAGGTAAATTGTGCACTGCCGAAGGGTCGAACGACTCGAACCATAGATGCATCTATTACCTTGCTCGCGAATCAATCATGCCACACGGTCATATATAAATAATAGAGTTACCCCGCTCGCGAATTATACCTGAGACTCGGGTACTCGTAGATACACACATTCAAACAGTAAATTCACATTTTATCAGGAAACAATTACCCAAGGAATTAATAAAATTCTCTTTTAATGGTCACGAAGATAGTATTTAAATCTTTTCTGAAAATTCATTTGCCAAGTTCGATAAAGTTTAATCATTTTAATTTCATCAATAAGGTTACAAGTACGACAAATAGAGCATACTTTTGGGTCCTAAACTACCCGAACATAGGCACAATAGTAGCTACGCACGGACTCTTATCACTTCGTGCATACGTAGCCCCCACAAATAGCAGCACATATTTACTTATTTCACCTACGGGGACAATTCCCTCTTACAAGGTTAGAAAGGAGACTTACCTCGCTTCGAAGATTCATAATCGGCTTCTAAGCCCTTCCGATGGCTCAAATTGATGCACAACGCCCCAAAACTAGCCAAATAACGGGCAAACCACTGAAAATATACTCTAACAATTATAACAATTCAATTTATATAAATTCTCAACTCCGTTCGAAAAGTTGATAAAGTTGCCCTCGTGCCCACGTGCCCAGATTCCTAAATTTTTCGAAGATAAAGTTTACCCATAACCTCACGAACTCAAATATATAATTCTCTCTCAATTTCATGCCCAAATTCGTGGTAACAATCCAAAAATACAAATTTCTAGGTTTTTCTTCAAAACCCTAAGTTTCCACTAATTTCCCCTAATTTTCCATGTTATAATCTAGATATAATCCAAGTAATTAACTTGCAATAGGTGGGATTGACTTACCTCCAAGTTGCTAGGTGAATATCCCTCTCAAGAAGCTCCAAAAATCGCCCAAGAATGAAGAAATGAGCAAAAAAATGCTCAAACCCCCGCTTTAAACACTCACTGCCCACCGATCTTCGCGCCCGCGAAAAAACCTTCGCGCCTGCTGAAAAACCTTCGCGCTTGCGGTGGATTTTCCGCACCTGCGGTCTTCGCACCAGCAGCCAATTTTTTCGTGCCGGCGGTTCCTGGCAAGACCATGCCTTTCTGCTTCTGCGACTCATGCCCCGCACCCGCGAGCTCGCACCTGCGTCCATCCAAGCGCAAGTGCGATCACACCAAGCTGGGAGCTTCAGGTTATGCTCTCCAAGTTCAAACTAGGTCCGAGGCTCGTTCGGTTAACACCCGGGGCCCCGGGGAGCCCACCTGAACATACCAACAAGTTCCAAAACATAATGCAGACCTGCTCGAGGCCTCAAATCACATCAAATAACTTCGAAACAATGGATCACAACTCAATTGAATCTTTATGAACTTTGAAATTTCCAACTTCTACATTCGATGCCGAAACCTATCAAAACACGTCCGATTGATCCCAAATTTTGCACACAAGTCACATTCAACATTACAGACCTGCTCCAACTTTCGGAATTAGAATCCGACCCCGACATCAAAATTTCCACTTCTGGTCCAACTTCTCAAAAACCTTCAAATTTCTAGCTTTACCCAAATGACTCCAAAATGACCTACGGACCTACGAATTTACTTTCGATCACGCTCCCAACACCAAAATAACCATACGGAGCTACTCCCAGACTCAGAATCCCAAACGGACATCAAAATTACTGAAATTCACTTCAACCCAGACTTATAAAATTTCTTCTTAAATGCTGACTTCCACAATGTGCGCCTAAACGCTTCCGGGTCATCCAAAACTCGATCGAACATACGCCCGAGTCCGAAATCATCATACAAACCTGCTGGAACTTTCAAATCCTGATTCTGAAGTCGTTTACTCAAAAATCCAATCTTAGTCAATTCTTCCAACTTAAGGCTTCGAAATGATAATTTTCTTTCCAAATTGACTCTGAACTTCCAGAAATTCAACTCCGACCACGCCTACGATTCATCATACCTAAAATAAAGCTGCTCACGACCTCAAAATGCCGAACGACGAGCTAGAGCTCAAAACGACCGGTCGAGTCGTTACAATCTTGTTATTCTATTCTTACATCAGTTGAGACATTTCTTGGTTCGAAGGTGATCAAACTCGGAAGCCAAGGCTGTTCAATTTGTGTGGTTTGCATTTATTCTCTTATTATCAATTTCAGTATTAATCTGTTTTCTTAATTTGTATCAAGACGTATCCTTAAATCTGCGTATAAATTCAATTGTTATTCGATTTTTGGGGTAAACAATACCAAAGCATATAATATTATCTAGTATAATTACTTGTTGTTTACATGATGATTAGAATAATCAAAATACATCATTCAATATGAATTAGAAGTCTATTCACAAATTACTATATATTGATAATCCACCATGAAATAATAAGCAAAGTCAATCACACATGATAATATTACTCAATAGTTTCATATCTAATTCTATCACACAATGCCTCCATATTAGTAGAAGACTTGCCTTGCATTTCTATAGGAACATCAGAAGGCCCATCTCCTTTAATATCTGCAGAATATCTTCATTAGCATAATAATTGAATTCCTTATCGGTAGAAGAATGTCGTTGGTTGAAATTTTATATAGCTATAGTAGCTGTAACAAGAAGATCCTGAGTGTAAAACTTGAAAGAGTAATATAGAAATAATTTTAAATATATAAAAATTATTGTTTTCGTAAAAAAAATAATAGTTAACTATGTTTAAAATTTTAAAATTTTAAATTTAAGAAGAAACTAATTATTACCTAACCTAACTAACTTTATCCTAAATTTCCAAGTGGTCTATTATGAGGCTGCCACTTGACTTAATGTGAGGGCTTTTTCTTCTTCTTTTAATATTATAATATAGATAGATTATGCGATGCAACTATAAATTTATTACTTGTTTGTAGGTAATTTTCACCAATTAGATTTGATAACTATTTTAAAAATTCGGAAATTAATAGCCTGTAAGAGATGAAATTATAAATAATTATTTCTAAGAAGAGAGTCGATAATCCAAAGAAGGATATAGATAATTTTCTTTAGTATGAAAAAAGAAGAAGATAATTTAGAAAGTTACAAAACATTACAGAAAGAAAAAATCAAAACAAGAAAATTCAATAAAAAATTTGGAAAGTTAGAATATGATCATGTATATGATGCCTTTAAATTAAAAAAAAAAATCTTAAAAACAAGAAACAAAAATGAAAACATAAATAAATCAATAAGGATAATTTGGAAAATACAAATTTATAGTGAGGATAGTTTTGTCTTGAATAAATTAATTTTTTTTGCTTCTGCTTCTGCTTCTTGGAAGAAGCTAGAATTTTTTGTTTTTTCCTAAAAGCAGAAAAATTGCGTCTGCTGCTGGCCAACAGTACTTCTCCGTCTCGGCCAAACAACTTAAATTTTTTTAAAAGTACTTTTCTGGGGAAAAGTACCTTTAGTCTCCCATAAGCTTGGCCAAACATGCTCTTAAATAGCTCAATTAAAGTGTTACTGTTACTAGTCAAACACTCCCTTTCCGCGCGTTAAATGCCTTAAAATGACCAAAATGCAGTTGCTTGGAGATCATCTTTTTATTTTGGCTAATCGTTTCTCTATTACATCCATCAATAAATTTTGTTTGAAGATCTTCATTTTGTTGTATTATTTCAACAACATTTTAAAGCAAAAATATTGTCAACAACTGTATTATCTTGATCTTATCTTTTTTTCTATAGGTAGAAATTATTGAAATATGTTTGATTTTACTATTTTTATATACGTGAATATCCCTTACGGTCTATCGGCGCTCTTTTGAGCAACTACCTCTGTAGAATGATCATCTTGATTATTTGCTCCTTTTCTTTTTCGAGGATTTTTATCTTTAGAATTAATTGGTATATCATGCTTTAGATCGGGCTTATAACCATTTACAATAATGATTGTTTTATCGAGACAATAACTTGAATTGGAGCATGTACAAACGAAATATGATATCCAATTTAATGAGATTTACAAAGAGAAGAAACGATAATACAACTATTTTTATACAAAGAATTGCCCAAGAACTAGTATTACAAATCATGAGCTTCTAAGATTTTGATTTTTACAAGATTGAACTGAAATAATTACAACATCTATTTGAAATGTAAATGAACAGAATTCGAATCTAATTCTATCAAGGACAAGTGATAGCCATAACTGGAACACAGGTACATCTTCATATCCAGCTCCGCCGTACGCGGCAACAACATCCAACATCTGCACGCAAGGTGCAGAAGTGTATTATGAGTACAACCAACTCCATGTACTCAATAAGTAACAAACCTAACGTTAAATTGAAAGTAGTGACGAAGTGGAACAAGTATCAGAGTCCAACACCAATAGCCAACAACAGTTCATAACAACATAATAAACATGGTACAAGAAATAATTTAGATGTACGATGCTCAACTCGTTTACATTTACAGGAAAATATGCATGTTTTTCAAAGATGTCAGTAAAACTCAGTTCTTTTCACCAAATCATCAGAGATATGAGTAAATCTGTAAACTATAATTTTCCCCAAAAACCTTTCAACAACAATTAAGATGTTTTATTTTTAGATAGAACGAAGAAAGCACATCTACCTACATGTCACTATGCAAAGGAAATCATGAATGTCACTGAAATCGGGTAGCATGAGAAAATGCATCTCTATTCATGTATCACGTACCCATGTCACGTGCAATGCACCTCAGTTATGAACTCATGTACTCACACTCTCAGGGTACTCAATCTCACTCTCTCGTATTCTCACTCGTCATATTAAATACTCAGCACTCTCAGTCCCTCATTACTGTACATGGCAGATCCTGCCCAAACATAAATAAATCTAGGGTAGATCCAGCCCAATACAAAATGAATCCAGGGCAGATCTAGCCTAAAAATTAATCGCAACTGCGCCGATTGTGGATGTGCAAACTCCGGAGGGGCCGATCCAGCCTAAGCGCTATAATAAGTCAAATCCTGGTATGAATCAATAAAGCATGTTGTAGCGTGCAACCTGATCCCATAAATACCACTCACACAGGCCATCAACCTCACTCAGTCATCAATCTCTCCAATCTCTCGGGCTCACTACACTCATACTAAGCAACCGTAATCAATGATACGAGATGTGACAATATACGATAACAGAGACTGAGATATGATACGTAATGATGAATGCGACTGAGTACATAACACAAATAAGCAGATAACCCATCAACAAAGAACAACCATTGTGGGTCCCAATAGTACCAACATATAGCCTAAACATGATTTCTAGCATAAATTACAACTCAAGTGCTCTAACACATAGAGTACAGTAAATGTTCATATAAGATAGCTACATAGTTCCATGGAATCGACTAAATCATAATTCACACGGTGCACTCCCACACGCCCGTCACCTAGCATGCGCATCACCTCAACATCAATCACATAACACGTAATTCAGGGTTTCATACCCTAAACACCAAGTTTAGAAGTGTTACCTCAAACAAGCCAAATCCAATACCGAGCAAGCCAAACGTTACTCCAAAAATGCCATCCCGCGTGTACCTACCCGCGAACGACTCAAAACTAGCCAAAAGCAATTCGAATAAATCAAATAATACATAAGGAAACAATTCCAAATGATAAAGGTCAAATCTTTAATCAAAATCCTAAAGTCAACCATAACGTCAAACCCGGGCCCACACCTCGGAACACCGATGAAACTCACAAAATCTGACAACCCATTTAGTTACGAGTCCGATCATACTAGTTTCATTCAAATCCGACTCCAAATCGATGTTTAAAACTCGAAAATTCACACGATGAAATTTTAGACAAAACCCCCCAATTTCTCTCTTGAAATCCTCAATTAAATGCCAAAAACGAAGATAAATTCATGCAATAAAATAAAAACCGAGTAGAGAACACTTACCTCAATTCATATGGTGAAAATCGCCTAAACATCACTTCAATCCGATCTCCATGGCTCCAAATTTGCTAAAATGGCCGAAACCTCCAAAATAGAGTACTTTATAGTCACTGGGCGAATTAATGAATCACGATCGCAGAAATACCATCGCGATCGCGAAGAAGAAACTTGCACTGCCAAGAATTACCCTCCACGATCGTGGATCAACCTTCGCTAACGCGAATAACAACTATCACTGCCTCCCAACAATTATCCAACGCAATCGCGTACTATTCTTGCGAACGTGATGACCACATGCATATGAACTATTCAATCACAACACAATCAGTGCTAACGTGAAGGAGAAACCAGCCTTTGTCCAACTCAGCCAAAATCACTACGCGAACGCGTGCACACTTGCGCGAACATGATACTCACTCTGCAACAACCCGGAGGGTCCATAGGAAAATATGGGACTTGGGCGTATGCCCGAAATCAAATTCCGAGGTCCCAATCCCGAGAAATGAAATTTTAAAGAAAATTGTTTTCTGAAAATAATAAAGGATTTTGAAATTGAATAATTAAGTGAAAACCGTGTTACCGGGACCGTATTATGATTCCGAAACACGGAACAAGTTTATTATATGTTATTTGTCATATCTGTGAAATTTGGTGTAAAACGGACTCGAAACGACGTGATTCAGATTAAAATGGGGAAAGTTAAGCCTTATGAAGTTTAAGAAAATTCTAAGAGTTTTGAGGTTTCATTCGATGATCTTGATGATATTTTGGTGATTTAAATGCTTGAATAAGTTTGTAGGATGTTTTGGGAGTCGTGTGCGTTTTTGGTTTTGAGACCCGAGGGCTCGGGTGAGTTTCGGGTAGCGAACGGGGTGTGAAATGCATGAAAATTCTGGTGTTTTTAATGTTTTGCTGGTGTCTGGTGTAATACCCTTCGCGAACGCGGCCAAGGGCTCGGGAACGCAAAGGGTAAATTATGGTGACCTGGGCTTTACTCTATGCGAACGCGTAGAGGGAGACGCGAACGTGGAGCACTAGACAGTGCTTCTACGCGAACGCGTCCCCAAGGGTGTGAACGCGTAGGCTTAGGGTGAGGTCGGGGGGCAGGGTAGGTTTGTTCTTCACGATTAAGGGCGTAGGATCGCGAACGCGGAAGCCTAGGAAGTTAGACCTTCGCGAACACGGCCCTGGCTCCGCGAACGCATAGGTCCCAGCTGCTAACCCTTCGCGAACGCGGCCAGTGGCCCGCGAACGCGAAGGGCAATTTTTCCCAGTGATTTTAAAATGTCAAAAAACAGATACATTACGGGATTTAACCCATTTCTTCTTAAACCTCTTCTTCCCCACTTCCCCTTAGGCAATTTTGAAGATTTCCATCACCATAGCTCCATAGGTAAGTGATTCCAACTCTATTTTCTTCCATTTATCTTCAACAAACACTAGCATCTAGGCCTAAAATCCTAAAATCAAAGTAGAAATTAGGGATTTTGGGTAGAGTTAGGTTTTTGAGAATTTTGGGTGATTCAACCTCAAATTGGGGTCGAATCTTAAAACAAATTATATATTCTAACTCGTGGGGTTATGGATGATCGGGTTTTGGTCCGAGTCTCATTTTTTGGACCAAGTGGGCCCGGGGTCAAATTTTAGTATTTTTGGAAGAATAGTAGAAAATATATAATTAGGCTTCGGAATTGGTTTGTTGAGTATTTATTTATGTTAATAAATCCATTATGTCTAGATATTATCGATTCGGAGTTGGATTCGAGAGGGAAGGCGTTATTAGAGGCTTGACTTGCACTTTGGAGCCGAGGTAAGTGTTTGGCCTAACCTTAACTTGAGGGATTAGGTATAGAGTCTTATTTGCTATGTGTAATTCATGTCCAACGTATAGGCGGGGTGACGAGTGCCTATATGTTGCGGTCAAGCATGCCCGTGAGTCAATTGTGATGAATCATACCGTGTTCTTAATATTCTCTGTAGTATGAGTAATTGGTGATTTTGAAGTGATACCTTGATGTTGTTTCATGACATTGGGAGTTATTGTGTTATTTGTTTCAGTTGAGACTTTTACTGTTGAAATTGTATTTCGGACGCGAGGTTGGTTATAGTTGAGTCCCTCGCCGGGACGACATAATTTTATGGAGTATTTCCATACACTTGAGACTTCTTATTGTTGATTTCACATTATATTGTTGCCTTTATATTATTTATCGCACAAGGGGACATGCCGTGCTGATTGTTTGATATTTATCACACGAGGGGACATGCCGTGTTGATCGTTTATTATTTATTGCATGAGGGGACATGCCGTGCTGATTGTTTGATATTTATCACACGAGGGGACATGCCGTATTGATCGTTTATTATTTATTGCACGAGGGGACATGCCGTGTTGATTGTTTGTTACTAATCACACGAGGGGACATGCCGTGTTGATCGTTGATTATTTATTGCACGAGGGGAGATTCTGTGCCGAGTGTTAGTATTTATGCACAAGGGGACATTCTGTGCCGAGTGATTGCGAGATTATGCACGAGGGGACATGCGGTGCCTTTTGCTGTTCATTATCTGTCCTGAGACGTTAAATTCCGGATTTTACTTTTTACACTTCATTTATTACCATGTTCTACTGTGCTAGCATTTTGTTGCCCCTTTTACCCCCAGCATATTCTCCCCGTATCTGTCTTACTTGCTTATTTTCATCGATATTTTCCTGTTATTATATAGAATTGAACAGGTACATGTATTGTTGTCGGTCCTAGCCTCGTCACTACTTCACCGAGGTTAGGCTTGGCACTTACTCAGTACATGGGGTCGGTTGTACTAATGCTACACCTGCACTTCTTTAGGTTGTGCAGACTACGCAACCGGACCCGGTGGTCACTGACGGTCGGAGCATTCCATCAGTTCATACAAGAGACATCGAGGTAGACCCGCAGACGTTTGTGGGCCTTGGCGTCACCTTCTACCCTTCACTTTCAGCTCTGTCTTACCTTATAGTTCAAAGACTGTCATATGTACTTATTTTCAGACCTTTGTTTTAGAAATCTCTTAGACAGTTCGTGAGTATGTGACACCAGTTCTGGGAATTGTATATGGGTTTTATTTCGAAGTTGCTATATTATTTTTGGTAATTTGTTAACCTTCATATTGTTGACCATCGATGCCTTAGTTATCTGGTTCGTTTTAGTTGTTAATGAGTTTTATTTAGTTCAAACGTTGGCTTGTCTAGCGGGTTCAACGTTAGATGAGTCATGGCCCGAAGGTGGAATTTCGAGTCGTGACAGAACATGTCTGAGGACTCGCGAACGCGATGAACGAATTCTCCCCAGCCATCGAACAACTTTATGCGATCGCGAGTAACCCTACTCGATGGCGAACATGGAAACCAGATGATCAGCAGAACCAGCAATGCTAAAATGAAGGAAAATGATCCGAATTCGATCCAAAATACGCCCAAACCCCTCGGGACCTCACCGAACATTCCAATAAGTCTATATCATAACATGGGCTTACTCATGGCCTCTAATCACGCATAACAACATAGAAATGACGAATCGCACCTCAAATCGAACTTAATGAACTTTGAACTTTTTTCAACTTCCAAAACTCGTGCCAAAACATATCAAATCAACTCGGAATGAACTCAAATTTTGCACACATGTCCCAAATGACGTAACAAAGCTATTCCAATTCCCGGAACCACAATCTGAATCTGATATCCTCAAAGTCAACTCTTGGTCAAATTTATGAACTTTTTAAACCTTCAAATTTCCTACTTTCGTCAATTATTGTCGAAACCTTCTAGAGTCATCCAAATGCAAATCCGGGCATACGCCTGAGTCCAAAATTACCATACGGATCTAACAGAACTGTCAAAACTCCAATCCAGGGTCAAATACTAAAAATTCAAATTTGGTCAACTCTTCCAACTTAAAGCTTCTATCATGAAATTCATTCTTCCAAATCGATTTTGAATACCTTGAAAACCAAAACCAGCGATTCACAGAAGTCATAATACATCAAACAAAGCTACTCATGCCCTCAACTTCGAGCGAAGTGCAAATGCTGAAAGCGAACGGTCGAGTCGTTACATTCTCCCCTATTTAAACATAAGTTTGTCCTTGAACGTGCCCAGAGTCGTTCTAAAGCCATCAAATGGCCGTATAACCTGACCATGCACATACACGGGGGTGATCACACGTCACCCCAATCCATGTAAGCCTGACAACACATCGTAATTGAAGATCATTATGTTAACCTTAGTATGTAAGCCTTAGAACCCAATTTCCAACATCTGGAATTTATTACAAGACACGAATCTCGCATCGACACACTGTATGAGTCTGAAAAGTCTGTATCAATCTATACCCATAAACCAAGACACAATCACATGATACACCACATAGCTCAAATACTCATAGCAATAACTTCCGACCGCAGTAGTTGCTCGATAACCAATTGGCACCGGTAACAAACCTCATACCAACTAAAATCTTGTTTTGAACCTTTGTACACTGCCAATAATGAAAGAAGCATGCAAAAACTCTTAACCACTCATCAGATCAACAAGTCATGGAGCTCTCCCTCGTCCGATAGGAACCAAAGCCAAGTCCTAAGCTGACTTCCAATATTATTCTTTCAAACATACCGTAATAAACTCTGATAGTATCCGTTATTGATCCAATGACCTTATCTCATTAAGCACAACTATTACATTGAATGCCACACCAATACTACTTAGAATCACAACCTGTGCAATCCGTGCACAAATAAGCAACAATTCAAATGTACCCGAAAATGGAAAACGACTCAAATGAGACAACCGTCCCGAAAGTACAACAAGTACCACCACCACCACAATGACATGAGTCCATCATACATAGTAGAACCAAAACACACGAATCAAACACAAAGGATCATATCTCAACATAACTCTGTTGGAATGCGCGACCACATCCAAATATTGGTTCATATGAAATACTTAAGCCACCATGCCCAATATCAACAACCACTCGCAATTCGACATGAAGTACCCAAGGTACATGACCATAAACATGGAGAAACAAATAACACAATACCACAATATGGAAAGAACATAACCAATACGCAATCAATCATTCAACACCCCAACACCCATCTCGCTCAAATTCCTCTATAAGGCTCAAATAGAACTGCACCATGTGTGCATATAACCAACGGATCACAACTCCTCATAGCATAGAAGAGTAACTCATAGAACATACAAGATACAAATAAGATCAATTCTAACCGATTGGAACATCCCTCAACAATAGCAGTACGGAGTCAACCCATCCGACTCGGTGTAGAATACACATCCTTGTTAGGCCTACCATTGAGCCCCCAAATCAACCCTGGTCATCCATAAATAGGTTAATAACCCTCCTAAAGTCCGCAATGACCTAACCATAACACATACTATAATTTGGCTAGCTTTGGCCACATTTTCACAGCCCACAACCACAAAACAATCTGCTTTTTAGAACTCTCAACCTCCAAATTCATAGAATACACAAATCACCATATCTGATCCAACTCCACCGCCCGAGTGGCTAACACATCTCTCATACACAATAATCCCATGAGGAATAATTCTATAATCCTTCCGTGCCACATAGAAAAATCTGAATATCAATAGCCGATCAACCAGGCGAGTACCATAATACCAATGAAGCATCTATAAGTTAAACATAGTGCGCCTTCTGAAATGCGCACCCTTCTCAGGAATTACCATGTAGTTATAGCATTATCTTAAACAACGGAAACCATCCATGATGTATAAGAGTTCATGACCTTCGCTTGAAAACTGAACCGTGACCTTGCATATGCAAATCTCAATCCCACACCACACACCGCATCTATCATGCCATCACATGAAAACTGTGAGAAGCTCATTATCAACCCTGAGTCACAAGTAGAATACATATCCGATCAGAGAGAAACCTTCCACTTGATCCCATCTAGTAGAAAATGACAATACTCAACATGCTCATCACACCGGTAGGAAATACCCATCTCAACCGATGGTAGAAACCATTGAGAACTCTCTGAAACCCATTTGCACGTAATCAAACCATTAGAATTGAATATCTCTAACTTAACCAAGCCATGCAGGTCGCCAAAACCCAAGAGCATTGCCACAAAACTCCTACAGAGACTCACCACATCATAAGTACCCAAATAATCGAACATGTCCATTACTATGCTGACCCAACCTACTATCAAAATGTCCTGCTTCTCCGAGTTTTCTTTTGAATTGCCTTCAAGTTGAAACTTATCCTTTCCACAACACCACGATCGTTACCTAAAACTCACCACAAGAGGTCCTAACATATTACTACATCGCCCCAAGGTCCATAAGCCGTTGTATTCCCTTTTAAGCACCCCAAAAGTACCACAACCGAGACACCCACTCAAAAGAGACCTTTTGTGAATCTAATGTCGTTTCCTTCTACTTCCTGATACTGAAATGTAGAATCCAAAATGATGTCTAAGTACCACGAGTCTCGACGCCATCTAATGTAAATCCCATATTCTAGCTATATACAAACCCGAAAATCCTCAAATGCCACATATGAATCTTAAGCTCTTTAGAACCTCCACGAGAGTCATCCACTCTACTCAAACCTCAATCGCACCGCCCAAACATGCAAGACGTATGCTCAATTAACACAACAACACCCCAAAAAAGTAATCTTGTCTTAACGCAACCGAATAAATCCCTACTCCATGCACACTACATCCGTCACGAATAACAACCTCAAATCATCCCATGATTTACATATACCCATAAAGCGTAATATATCCCATATCCAGAAGTCTCCTCACTCGAGTCATCCTCCATTTCAACCTCTACAAGTCATAACTGATTCACAAGTATGCCTCAGACCGTACCCAATACAATACATAAACATGCAACCAAATCATCGATAGCAAACTCCCCCACTTGGATGAAATCCATAGATCAAAACACGCGATAACTCACAATACCCATACTTTATTACTTCCATGCTACTGTCGTAAGGTTCAATTAAATTCTTAATAAACTCATGTAACACAAAACACATGATACCTCAAATCATCTTCTAAGCTCGCATTCGTTCTCGTGACGACCAGTTCAACTATTATAACCTATTGATGGCGTCCAAATCCACTACTAAAAAGTAAATGGACACGGCCTCATGCAATATAATTCACCCAACTATGAGTCGTGGTCTAATCCCACAGAGAAAAATATATAGACGATTAGGCGTGTAATAGAATTATCACTTATTATTTTAAGTCAAACACTTAGAATGATTTTGAGAAAATATTTATAACTAATTGCGAAAATGTAAACTAACCTAGAAAGCAAATAAAATGATCAGTGGATACAAGATTGGATGCATAGGGAATTACACTCAAGTAACGTTTCAATGTATTTCACGATTTAACAAATATAAGTGAGTTTATGTTAATTAGCCTCGGGTAATATTTCTATTTTAGCTTCTTCCAAAGACTAACAAGACTTCCTAATTGAATTATCCCAAAAATAATCAAGAGATCAAGCACACCCGAATATGAATACAAGTAGTTCAATCCTATCCCTTGGTAGAATCTATAAAGTGAGGGTTTAAGCCTCAAGTTTTTGTTAATTAATCTTTTCCAACCCCAAATTATCTTTTTCAAAATCAATTCAAAGTTAATGGGCAAGTCCTAGGGTTAGTTAATCCCTTTGGTAACATTAGAGAATAAGAATAATTAAATAAACAATAGCTCACTTCATAATAAATAAAAATCATTCAATACATAAGCACAACAAGATATTTAATCCACACTTTAAATATGAATATTTCCATAAATAAGATTCAAGTGTTGGAAAAGATACTACACTTAAATATTCAATACAAAGCAAGAAAATGAAGAAATGAGCATAAATGAGTAAGAAATTCTCAACCAATAGTATCAAATCTTCAAGACACAAGTGTGTGTGCAAGAACCCTAGCTCTAAAACTTGACTTCTCTAGTCTTGGAACTGAAAAATAAGCCAAAAATATTTTACAAATGAGCAAGGTCGGGTATTAAAAGCTTGGGGGTCAAAACGTGAAATTCCATTTCTGCCTAGAATGTTCCTAGAAAATAAGCTATGTGATCGCATACATATATTCGCGTCCGCAGAGAATGACTTCTGCAAAGCTACGCGATCGTGTACAGAGATCCGCGTTCGCATAGCATAGCTGACCAGCCGCTGACCAGACGTTCTTCTTCATGCTCGCACAACTCCAACGGCGTTCGTAGAGAATGACTTCTGCAAAGCTACGCGATCACGTACAAATGCGTTCGCATAACATAGTTGACCAGCCGCTGAACAAGCATTCTTCTTCGTATTCGCACAACTCCAACCGCGTTCGCGGAGCTTCAATCTGTTGAACTTCGCGATCGCGTGGCTTTCTATGCGATCGAATAGAGTACTCACTGGAAGCAGTTAAATTTTCTCATTTTAACATGTTTTGACTTGGTTTCTTCCGTTTCTTCTCCAAATCACTTGACACCTGAAATATGCCAACAAACCTTAATAAATGTCTTAGTTTCTCAAAAAACCATACAAAATCCCAAGTATCAAGAAGAGATAAGTTGGTAAAATATCAACTTATCAAACCCCCAAACTTAAACTGTTGCTTGTCCTCAAGCAATTCAACAACTAAGAACATCCTTCAATAAAATCACCAATCAAGTTCAATGGCATACCAAGCATCATTTGCAACTTAAGCACAATCTAATGACTTTGGTTGGTACCAACAATTAATCCAAAGCATATAAATCACCAACTTCTCACAAAATTTATTTCAATTCAAGTGCTCAAACGCTACATTGATCAAAGTAGCAACCAATTCATGACACTAAAGCTTCAAAATTTGCCTCATTATCACAAACAATTTTCTTTTGTTTATTCCTCCCAATTGGAGATTGGATTAAGTTCCCAACTCAAAATTTCATGTTCCCTCACGCTTAAGAGAGAATCCCAACTTATACATTGAAATTTAAACACAAATGGGATATCAAATGAAAAGAATTAACTCTCTATCTCACAAGATATTCAAATCCACAAAAGTAGTGCCATAGGCTTGCCCTTCATGTATTTCTCCACTAACGTAGACACACTTGATTCGAAATCAAGAAGGACTTAAAGGATTTTAATGTAGGTCTTTGGTTAATCTAGGGCACAATTTGGATAAGAGTGACTCAAAACCTCTTTAAGCACCACTATTTGCAACAGTTAAAGCACACTTCCTTCAAAAATATTTTCCATCCTTTCTTCACTTGTCATTCCACACCTAATCTTCCCTTTATTCACAACTCCTAATTATTTTTCCTTCCTTGGTTTTTCTTCTTCTTTCTTACTCATCATCATTTTTTTTCTTTAAAATAAAAACAATTAAATTTCACCTTTTAAGCAACTTCCACATCACAACTTTTGCAACCTTCACCCCCAAACTTAGTATTTTAGCCTATGTTTACATTCTCAAAGTACTTAGGGAGGTAGGATGCCAAAAGATAGATCAATAAAGAATGAAGGGCTAAAGCTTGTAACATGGTTGCAAAAGAAAAAGTTTAAACGCTCAAAAGGGGTTGACTAGGGAAAATTTGCAAGGATAGGAAATTTAAGGCGTAATAACGGTCCAAGGAAGGCCTAACATCATCTTTCAAACTATGTTAGTCTAAGATTTCGCCTTGAAGCGAATTCCGGGAAAGTTCTAGACTACAAATAATGCAAAAGAATTCACAACAAATCTCACCACACATGGCACATGCAAACTCGAGTGACATATATATCCAAAATCAAATTAAAACCAATGAACCCAAAAAAATCACAAATAGCCTAAAAAGACTATTTAATGAATCAAAGAGGCAAAATAGAACCTAAAAGTCACAACAAGGATTATTACTTCAATAATTTTTTAATTTTAAAGATCAAGACTTTATATGCTAAAGTTTAAATCATGTTGGTACCAAACAAGCCACACGTTGATTTATGAACAAAATGATCGCACCTAATAACCAATTTAATCACTACTAGCTACTAACTAAAAAAGAATAAACATTTACCTTAAACTAAGAAAAAAAAACTAGACAAGACGAATCCCTTAAGAAAGTTGTCATTCCATCCATCATAGGGAAAATTCACCTGGTTCGACACAAATTATTTTCATGGAAAAGAACTGCGGCATAAAGAAAAACCAAGGATTTTAATTAATACTACTACAAGTAAATAAAGTAGCAAAATAAGAAGAAGAAAAAAACTAATGCTAACATGCTAGAATTAAACTTCAAATTATCACTAATACACTACAACGTCAACCACTCTACACAAGTTATCACAAAAAAATAATCATGCTCCAACTACATCATCACATGTAAATGAGTCACCCCCAATCTAAAGTGTTGCACTGTTCTCAATGCAACTAAACAATACAAGATAAAAATGAAGGAGGAGCTCCCTGAATCTGCATCACTCGGAGCTGGAGGTGGTGGGAAATTTGAGCTCCAAATCCTCATCGTCCTCTGATTCATGTGAGCCATAGAATGAACTTAGCTTGTGCATCATTTTGGACAGAAATTTGCTTTTCTTCTTCTCATGATCCTTGAACTTAAACTGTCGCCTCCCCGTCTTTCCTTGTCTTCGGCTCATGTCTACAAACCTATTTTGATTGCTTTTTGTTCCTGAACTACATCATCCAAAGATGGCTTCTTATCAGTCCCAGTAGAAGTTCCCTCCCCAGGTGGACCAGAAGGAAGGCCATCTACAAGTTGGTGAATGTGAGCATCGACACCACAGATTTGACTAGACAAGTGGCGCATAGTGGGAGGTCCATAGGGAAGTGGATCAATGGGATCCTGCAGTCCTGCTACAGTTGTGGAAGAACCACCAGACCCATCGGCAATCTCAGTAAATTGCCCAAATGAAGAAGATAATACATCAATTCTTCTCTTCTTCTTCCTGCCAATTGGCCCTTTTCTAAGCAATGGATAAATTATCGTGCCTGGGTCTTTCTCAGAATCATTCGAGTCCTTTAACACCCCATCATCATAGCATAACTAAGAGATAAATGAGGGAAAGAATATACTTTTAGACCTTCCGTTACATGCTTCCTCAATTTCACTCACTATGTGCTGGGCCAAGTTAACTGGCAAGTCAACCATCATAGCAACAATCATCAATGCCTTCTCAGGCGTCACCTCAGACTCATGTCTAGCTGGCAAAATTCTGGCACAAATCATGGACAACCAAGTCTTGGCTTCAGCTTTGAATTAAGAAGAATCAACCCCTTTGTGCACTCTTTCCCAATTCGGTGTTACCCCGTCATGAAGCTTCTCCACCAACCTTTGACTCCCTCTCTCCCTTGTTGTCTTTGTATACCTCATTGTCATCATTTGGAAGCATATAATGTGCATTTATTACCACGAGACCAAAGTTGACCCGCTTGCCCCTCACAAAGTTGTATACTTCCCCTTGGAAATCGGTCTTCAAGGCATTGACATAGAATTCGTGAACTACAGTGTAGATGGCTTTGATTGGTTCAGGAGCAAAGCATATTCATCCACTGTCAGTCAATCTTCAGAAAAAACCCGACATCTTAGCCTCAAGTTTGTCCAAATGTAAGCCCCTTTCTTTGACGATGCTCTTTGGCATGAGTTTGTCATAGTTTCTTTTACATTCATCAGTTATGAATCTGGCATGGTCAAAATATTCCTCTTCCACATCTTGGAAGCATGCCCTTGTATAATTTTAACATTTTTCGAGGCTATTTTATGCTCAAAGTACCTACAAAAGTAGACCATATGTTAAATACTTGGAAGTAGAGGTGTTCATAAAAACCCAAAAAACCGAACCAAACCGAAAACCAAACCAAATAAAAAAAACCGATACTTTTTAGTTTGGTTTGGTTTTGGTTTTGAATTTTAAGAAACGATCAAATTTGGTTTGGTTTTGGTTTTAATCAAAAAATAACCGAACCAAACTGACTATAGGAATAACTATTTCAAATTTATTATTACACTTATATATATGTATATTTTTGTACAAAGTTTCAAAAATTTTATGGTGAATGTTAATCATTTGCACTTTAAGTACAGTTCTTTACCTTTATATTCTAGTTTGATTGGTAGTTTTCTTTTGTTAAGTGTAAGACTCCATTTCATGTTAAAAAAAATATTTTTAATTGAGTCCTTAAATTATTCATCACTAGTTGATTAATTTATCATCAATATATTTTAGTAAATAATTGATTTCTCAAAGGGCAATTGATTTGATAGTGTTACGTTGAAAATTTGGTCGCCGAAATATGTGTTTTGTAGTGTATGTCTTATATTTAAGAAAATACCGATAAATAACCGAAAAAACCGAAAAACCGACATAAACTGAATCGAGAAAAAACCAACTTAACTGGTTTGGTTTGATTCTAATATTTTGAAAACTGACTTACTTGATTTGATTTCTTTTTAGGGAAAAACCGATCCAAACCGAACCATGAACACCCCTGATTGGAAGGGTACTTAATACATATTGTATTTTGATGTATCTAGTCCAAAGAAAATTACCCAAATGCAACAACATTCAAATCAGCAATGCCATTGTTTTGCTGCCTAGAGGTTAGAGCAATGCGATCGCGGAAATCCTCCGACGATTGCGAAAGCATTTTTGTTTCTCAGAGTTAAAGGTTTGCGATCGCGGAACAGTCAACGCGATTGTGAAGAACATTTTTGGTGACCTCAGAATTAAAGGTACGAAATCGCATAACAGACAACGTGATCGCGAAGTGCAATTTTTACAAGTAACAACACTAGACCAATTGTAAAGACACGTAACATTTCTTGCTTAAAATAATGCCCGAATAAGTCCCCGAGTTGTTATCTCTGTGGAAATTCTTAAAATGGACCTTGATTTTGTAAAAGTACCCCGGGATTTGAAAGAACTTAATTTTTCCAGAAATTTGGGTGTTATGCGACGAACTATGCGATCACATAACGTGTATGCGGACCGCAAAGTGGCCGCATACACGGGCAGATCACTGCCCAGCTGAAGGGGTGTTATGCGACGCACAATGCGATCGCATAACGTGTATGCGGACCGCATAGTGGTCGCATACACAGGCAGAATGTTTTCAAATTTTGGCTCACCTGAGGTCCATTCTGCGGTCCAATATGCGGACCGAACGTCAGGAATGCGATCGCATTCCTGACCGCATATTCGCCACGGTATGTTAATTTTCTAAATTTTTATACCCGACCCCAGTTTCATTTAACCCCTGCCCCCTTTCATTTTAACTAGTTTCTGAACAAAATAGAGAGAAGTAAGAGTGGGTTCTAGAGAGAGAAGTCCTCATCTTCCCCAAATTGGTCCTCCATCTCTACCCAGGCTTGGAAGTTTATCAAGTAGTAGTCATCTTCTTCATCATAAGAGGTAAGCCTTCACCCTATTTTCTCAAATTCCATGGATTTAACTAAGAATAAAACACACATAGGTTGGTTCTTGGGGATGAAAGTTGTGACCTTGCATGCATGTGAATAATATTCCATAACCTAACAAAGGGAAGCAAGTAGAGTAATCTTTCACTAAAAAGGGATTATTCAATCTAAGGGATGACATAGTGTTTGATAAAACGCTCAAATGAACTCGAGACTCCTAATTCTAAGGTAAATATGTTGCATTGTGAACTAAATTGACGGTGCTAGGCGGTTCGGTAAATTGCAATAGAAATTAAAAGAGGGAAACTAAACTCCAGGTATGTATGGCTAACTTTAATCTTTGTAAAATCACTTGTGGTGTTCGAGCATACGGTACATGTATTGTTATGAATATGTGTAACTGGTTGTCCGGATTATGTTGAAGCGTGAAGTGTACTACTTGTCTGTCTTTAGTTGATCACCACACTACCATGCTATGTAAAACGGTGCTAGGTGGATAATGAATCCGAGAGTAAGGATGTATATGCCAAAGGCTATGTAAAGAAGCTATATTCTTATTTCTGAAATCTTCTGTGATTGAACTGTGATTTGCCATCGTTGATATGCGATGTGGTAGCTTGGTGGGATCGGGTTGCGCGCCGCAACAAGGGAGATAAGGGTGATATGTGAGAAGTGATAAGGGTGTGATTGTGATTTTCAGGTGGGATCGGGTTGCACGCCGCAACTGAAACACAACAAATGATTGTGATTGTCAGGTGGGATCGGGTTGCGCGCCGCAACAAGGGAGATAAGGGTGATATGTGAGAAGTGATAAGGGTGTGATTGTGATTTTCAGGTGGGATCGGGTTGCACGCCGCAATAGTTGTCAAGTAGGATCGGGTTGCACGCCGCAACTGAAACACAACAAATGATTGTGATTGTCAGGTGGGATCGGGTTGCGCGCCGCAATAGAAGAAATAAGGGTGAAATGTGAGAAGGGACAAGGGTGGAATTGAGATTGTGATTATGATGAAGTGAAAATTGTGGAACTTCCATTGTGTGTCTTTCTATGTCTTGTGCGGTGATTGTGTGACTCTCTGTCTGTCTCTTGCCTGTGCATTATTGAGTTTACTTAGAGTAAAGTTTGTTCATACATACCAGTACAATTCAAATGTACTGACGTCCCTTTGCCGGGGGCGCTACATTCTTGTGATGATTGTAGGTGGTTCTATAGCAGGTACTCCAGCCCACCGACAGTAGTGCCTCCTCTACGTCCTATCAGCTGTTTTGGTGAGCCCCTCTCCTCTCGGGGCCCAGTGTGGTTCATGCCACCTTTTCTTCCGGATTTTCATTTTGGTATTTGTGTAAGGTATAGCCGGAGCCTTGTTACCGGCAAGTATTATATATAACCCCTTCGTACTCTTAGAGGCTCCGTAGACAGGAAGTGTGGGTTATGTACTTATGTATTTTGGGCAGTATGACTTGTAGACCACGTAAAGTAAAACTGGGTGTTATGTATATTTTGTAAGTATTGTACTACATGTTGGTAATGACAGAATTCTATGGTTAAATTTCAAATTGTAAGAATGCGTCTTAATTACAGTTGAATAATGTACATCAGAAATCTCGGGTAATGCGTGGGAGGGAAAAAGGAATCCAGGTCCTCTTGACTGGGGCTACCCGGTCAAGTGCCGGTCGTGTCCCTTATTTTTTTTGGGGCGTGACAAACTTGGTATCAGAGCCTAAGGTTTTAAAAGAGTCCTAGGATTGTCTCGGAGCCGTGTCTAGTAGAGCCCTTCTTATCGGTGTGTTGTCGACCACATTTATAATTAGGGAGCTACACGGACATTTAGGAAATTACTCTTTTCATTATTATTCTATATCGTACGGTGAAGTGGAGAGTGAAAGTGTCCTTGTCTAATTCGTGCTTTGTTCCGAAATGTTTTCCAGTTATGGCACCAAAGAAGAGAGCTCGACTCGGCCTTGAGGCCAATGCCACCCCAAGTGTGGTTGTGAATCATGTACCTGGTAGTGCGGGTGAGAGTGACTCCCCGGCCTTGAATTTGTCGGACCCTTCTATTCCGGATCAAAGCATTCCTGTTCCTATGGCGCCGGAGGGTGCTGCAATTCCTCTCGCTGATATTCCTGATCCCTCTACGGTTCCAGCTTCCGATCCCGGTACGTCCGAGGGGGACCTCAAAAGAGCTATTCATATGTTAACTCAGTTGGTGGATGCCTAGGCCCAAAGATCTCATGCTACCCCTGCGTCCTCTAGCGAACCGAGAGATTCCGCCGGCTCCAGAGTCAACCAGTTTTTGCGGTTGGCCCCTCCATAGTTCTCAGGTACGGATCCAGAGGCCGATCCACAAGATTTACTTGATGAAATGTGCAAAACCCTTCGGGTGATGAAGGCTACAAGGACATAGGAGGTTTAGTTAGCTACGTACAGTCTGAGGGGAGCAGCATATTCCTGGTTCGAGATGTGGGAGGGTTCCCGTGGAGAGGGAAGTCCTCCGGCTAGATGGAGCGAGTTCGTGGATGCGTTCATGGATCACTTTTTGTCTGTCGAGACTGTGGAAACCCGTGCTACTGAGTTTTAGGTTCTCAAGCAGGGCAGTATGAGTGTTTGGGAGTACCACATGGAGTTCGTAAGGTTGTCCAGGTATTCTCCCCAGTTGGTGTCGACCATGGATGCTCGAGTTCGACGATTTGTTCAGGGTCTCAGTCCTTTGGTTGTGAATGAGGCTGCTATAGCGGCTTTGCACTCGGACATGAATTATGGGAAGATTGTGGGATTCGCCTAGGCTACAGAGGCTAGAAAGTTGAAGATACGGGCAAACAGAGAGAGTCGCAGCAGGGTCCGGTCGGTGGGTCACTCGGGGAGCGCAGTTTCAGGGGGGAGACAAGTTCAGGGGAGGGGACCATCAGGGCCATCCCAGTTTTATGCTCAGTCTTCAGCCAGTGCATCACCATCCGTGCACCGTTATCAGCCGAATAGCCATTGGATATCAGGATCCGACAGCAGGAGACCCCATTAGTCAGGTCGTCCCGGAGGAAGGTTCCAGCAGCAGGGGAGGACTCTGTGCCCTCAGTGCGGAGGGTTCCATACTGAGGCCTGTTATTTGGATCTCCCGATATGCTACAGGTGTGGGGTAAGGGGTCATCTTCAGCGGGATTGTCGTGCGCCCAGCCAGGGCATGGGTAGGGAGTTTGCCCAGTCATCCGGTTCTTCAGCCGCCACATCTTCAGTGCGTCCTCCAGCTCTAGCAGGACATGGTGTAATTAGGGGTGGGGCTCGTGGTAGAGGCAGACCCAACCGATTCTATGCTTTGAGTGGTCTCCAGAACGCGGAGGCTTCTCCAGATGTTGTCACATGTATTCTGAATGTTCAAGCACTTGATTGATATGCTCTTAGTGATCCAGGGTCCTCCTTGTCCTATGTTACCCCGTTTATTGCTTCATGTTTTAGGATAGAACCCGAACAGCTTCATGAGTCGTTCTCTGTATCAACTCCGGTTGGTGATTCTATTACAACAGCGCAAGTCTATAAGAATTGTGTTGTCATGGTATGTGTTCGCGTTACCACGACCGATGTTATTAAACTTGAGATGGTAGATTTTGATATTATTATGGGAATGGACTGGCTTTATTCGTGCTTTTCTAAGCTCGACTGCCGAACGAGAGTCATGAGGCTCGAGTTTCCTAATGAGCCGGTTATTGAGTGGAAGGGGAATGGTGTGGTGCCGAAAGGTAGGTTTATCTCCTGCGTTAAGGCCTCAAAGATGATTAAGAAGGGGTGTATCTATCATTTGGTCCGGGTCACGGACACCGCTTCAAAAGTGTCGGCCCCCGAGTCCGTGTCAGTTGTGAATGAGTTTCTTGAAGTATTTCCGGACGAGCTTCCAGGGATTCTTCCAGATAGAGAGATTGATTTTGGGATTGATGTACTACCAGATACGAAGCCAATATCTATCCCACCATACAGAATGGCGCCAGCATATTTAAGGGAGTTAAAGGAGAAGTTGAAGGATTTACTGGATAATGGGTTCATTCGGCCGAGTGTGTCGCCGTGGGGTGCTCCGGTTCTTTTTGTTAGAAAGAAGGATGGGTCTCTTCGGATGTGTATTGATTATCGGTAGCTCAACAAAGTCACTATAAAAAACAAGTATCCATTGCCTCGAATAGATGATTTGTTTGATCAATTGCAAGGTGCGAGGTTCTTCTCCAAAATTGATTTACGGTCTGGGTATCATCAGTTGAAGATCAGGAAGCAGGATATTCCTAAGACCGCCTTCAGGACTCGTTATGGTCATTTTGAATTTTTGGTAATGTCCTTTGGGCTGACCAATGCTCCAGCAGCTTTTATGGATCTTATGAATCGGATTTTCAAGCCCTTTCTAGAGTCCTTCGTAATTGTTTTTATTGATGACATCCTTGTCTACTCACAGAGTCGGGAAGATCATGCTAATCACCTTAGAGAAATCCTACAAACTCTTCGTCATCACCACGTGTATGCTAAATTTTTGAAATGTGAGTTTTGGCTAGAATCAGTCGCGTTTTTGGGTCATGTTGTTTCCAGAGAAGGGATTCAGGTTGCTCCCCAGAAGATCGCAACAGTGAAAGATTGGCCTAGACCAACGACCCTGACGGAGGTTCGCAGTTTCTTGGGTCTAGCATGGTATTATCGGAGGTTTGTGGAGGGATTCTCTACCCTCGCCTCCCCATTAACTAAATTGATGCAGAAAGTAGTGAAGTTCCAGTGGTCCGACGCTTGTGAGAAAAGTTTTTAGGAGTTAAAGTCAAGATTGACTATACCGGTATTGACCTTGCCAGAAGGTATAGAGGGATTTGTGGTTTATTGCGACGCTTCAAGGATTGGTTTGGGGTGTGTGTTGATGCAACATGGGAAGGTCATAGCGTATGCTTCAAGGAAACTCAAGAATCACGAGAAGACTTATGTGACGCATGATTTGGAGCTCGCGGCGGTGGTGTTTGCATTAAAAATTTGGCGGCATTATCTTTATGGGGTCCACATGGATGTGTTCTCAAACCACAAGAGTCTTCAGTATCTATTCAAGCAAAAGGAACTGAATCTAAGGCAGCGGAGATGGTTAGAATTGCTTAAGGACTATGATATGAACATCTTGTACCATCCAGGAAAGGCGAATGTGGTGGCCGACGCTCTCAGTCGAAAGTCTATGGGTAGTTTGGCTGATTTGGAAGCGGATCAGAGGCCCTTGGCTTAGGAGGTTTATCAATTGGCCAGTTTGGGGGTTTGCCTTTCGACCTAAGGCGAAGGGGAAGTTATGGTGCATAATGGGGCAAAAATCTTCACTTGTAGCGGAAGTCAAGGAGAAGCAGTTTATTGATCCAGCATTGGCACAGTTGAAGGAGGTAGTTCTGAATGGCAAGATTTCGGCACTTTCACTCGGCAACAATGATGGAGTGTTTCGATGTCAAGGTAGGCTATGTATTCCAGATGTAGATAATCTTCGGGGAAGGGTAATGGCAGAGGCTCACAGCTCCCAGTATTCTGTGCACCCAGGTTCTACGAAAATGTATCATGATCTCCGGGATATTTATTGGTGGAGCGGTATGAAGAGGGATGTGGCGGACCATGTATCCAAATGTTCGAATTGTCGATAGGTGAAAGCCGAGCATCAGAGACCCGGTGGGTTAACCCAGCTTGTGGAAATACCGACGTGGAAGTGGGAAATGATTAATATGGATTTTGTGGTAGGGTTACCNAGACTTCATGGCACTCCAGTTTCTATTATCTCAGATCGAGGGGCCCAGTTTACAGCTAATTTTTGGCGGAAATTTCAGCAAGGTTTGGGTACTCAGGTAAATCTCAGCATGGCTTCCATCCATAGACTGACGGTCAGGCAGAACGGACTATCCAGACGCTCAAGGATATGCTACGGGCTTGTGTTTTAGACTTCAAGGGTAATTGGGATGATCATTTGCTTCTTGTCGAGTTTGCTTATAATAACAACTTCCATGCTAGTAGCCGAATGGCCCCGTTTGAGGCATTGTACGAAAGGAGGTGTAGATCTTCGATCGGATGGTTTGAGGTTGGTGAAGCAGAATTGTTAGGACCAGATCTTGTGCACCAAGCTATGGGAAAAGTTAGAGTCATTCAAGAGAAGATGAAAACTGCTCAGAGTCGTCAGAAATCCTATGCGGACGTTCGTCGAAGAGAATTGGAGTTTCAGGTAGATGATTGGGTGTTCTTAAAGGTGTCCCCCATGAAGGGAGTGATGCGGTTTGGGAAGAAAGGGAAGTTGAGCCCTAGGTATGTCGGGCCATATCGAATTGCTCAAAGGATAGGACGGGTGGCTTATAGGTTAGAATTGCCCCGTGAAATGTCATTAGTGCACCCGGTGTTCCATGTGTCTATGTTGAAGAAAGTGGTTGGAGACCTATCCGCCATCGTGCCAGTTGGGACTATTGAGGTTAATGAAGAGCTATCATACGAAGAGGCTCCGACTGCTATTCTTGATAGGCAAGTCCGTAGATTGAGAAACAAAGAGATTGCTTCTGTTAAAGTGTTCTGGCGAAGTCAACGAGTCGAGGAAGCCTCGTGGGAAACAGAGAAAGAAATGAAAGAAAAATACCCCCATCTTTTTGAGCAAGTGTAGTAGTGATCGTGCGAATTATGGTTCCAAGGCAATTTGATGTTGTACTCAGATTCGTGCAAAGGCACCCCATTTTTTTTTCTTTCCTCTCCTAATTGCCTTATTGTTGTAACTTTCCAATGCGTGCTAAAACTGTATACAAAGTTGTAAAATAGGTGGTGTGCCACCTTTAAAGCAAATAAAAGCTTCGTGAAACAAATGTGCTAAGTAAGTGATTAATGGTAGTGTAGATTGGTAATGGTTAAAAGAATTGTCTATGATCTATTGAGGTGATTGAACTGTATGGGGCGCACTGAAATGGCCCAAAGTTATGTGCAAATTATGTGCCACTAATTGAATCTTATGCCAATTTGTGATGAAAAGAGGATGAACTATATGTATTTGTGATGGTGATTGGATATGTGCAAGTGGTGAGGTAATGAATGGTATACCAGTTGTAGGGATAACAAAAATTGTGTAATGATGCTTGAAAATGTGTTTCGGGGGCTCTTTGTCAGGTGGATAGGTCTAAATACAAAGGAAACTCTGGCAAAATTTTCTGAAAATACTGGAGTTAGTGTAAATTGGGAAGTTTGCATATCATGTTTTCAAAAACCAAATGATTTCCAAAATCTTCATTCGAGGACGAATGATTTTAAGGGGGGGAGAATGTAAAGACCCGTAAAATTTCTTGCTTAAAATAATGCCCGAATAAGTTCCCGAGTTGTTATCTCTGTGAAAATTCTTAAAACGGACCTTAATTTTGTAAAAGTACCCCGGGATTTGAAAGAACTTAATTTTTCCAGAAATTTGGGTGTTATGCGACGCACTATTGATCGCATAAAGTGTATGCGGACCGCATAATGGTCGCATACACGGGCAGATCACTGCCCAGCTGAAGGGGTGTTATGCGACGCACAATGCGATCGCATAACGTGTATGCGGACCGCATAGTGGTCGCATACACGGGCAAAATGTTTCCAAATTTTGGCTCACCTGAGGGCCATTCTGCAGTCCAATATGTGGACCGCATGTCAGGAATGCGATCGCATTCCTGACTGCATATTCGACACGGTCTATTAATTTTCTAAATTTTTATACCCGACCCCAGTTTCATTTAACCCCTTCCCCCTTTCATTTTAACTGGTTTCTGTACAAAATAGAGAGAAGTAAGAGCGGGTTCTAGAGAGAGAAGTCCTCATCTTCCCCAAATTGGTCCTCCGTCTCTACCCAGGCTTGGAAGTTTATCAAGTAGTAGTCATCTTCTTCATCATAATAGGTAAGCCTTCACCCTATTTTCTCAAATTCCATGGATTTAACTAAGAATAAAACACACATAGGTTGGTTCTTGGGGATGAAAGTTGGGACCTTGCATGCATGTGAATAATCTTCCATAACCTAACAAAGGGAAGCAAGTAGAGTAATCTTTCACTAAAAAGGGATTAGTCAATCTAAGGGATCACATAGTGTTTGATAAAATGCTCAAATGAACTCGAGGCTCCTAATTCTAAGGTAAATATGTTGCATTCTGAACTAGATTGACGGTGCTAGGCGGTTCGGTGAATTGCAATAGAAATTAAAAGAGGGGAACTCAACTCCAGGTATGTATGGCTAACTTTAATCTTTGTAAAATCACTTGTGGTGTTCGAGCATACGGTACGTGTATTGTTATGAATATGTGTAATTGGTTGTCCGAATTATGTTGAAGCGTGAAGTGTACTACTTGTCTGTCTTTAATTGATCGCCACACTACTATGCTATGTAAAACGGTGCTAGGAGAATAATGAATCCGAGAGTATGGATGTATGTGATAAAGGCTATGTAAAGAAGTTGTATTCGTATTTCTGAAATCTTCTGTGATTGAACTGTGATTTTCCATCGTTGATATGTGATGTGATTTCTTGGTGGGATCGGGTTGCGCGCTGCAACATGGGAGATAAGGGTGAGATGTGAGATGTGATAAGGGTGTGATTGTGATTGTCAGGTGGGATCGGGTTGCACGCCGCAACAGTTGTCAGGTGGGATCGGGTTGCACGACGCAACAGTTGTCAGGTGAGATCGGGTTGCACGCCACAACAGAAACACAACAAATGAGTGTGATTGTCAGGTGGGATCGGGTTGCACGCCGCAACAGTTGTCAGGTGGGATCGGGTTGCATGCCGCAACAGCTGTCAGGTGGGATCGGGTTGCACGCCTCAACAGTTGTCAGGTGGGATCGGGTTGCACGACGCAACAGTTGTCAGGTGAGATCGGGTTGCACGCCACAACAGAAACACAACAAATGAGTGTGATTGTCAGGTGGGATCGGGTTGCGCCGCAACAGAAGAAATAAGGGTGAAATGTGAGAAGGGACATGGGTGGAATTGAGATTGTGATTATGATGAAGTGAAAATTGTGGAACTTCCATTATGTGTCTTTCTATGTCTTGTGCAGTGATTGTGTGACTCTCTGTCTGTCTCTTGCCTGTGCATTATTGAGTTTACTTAGAGTAAAGTTTGTTCATACTTACCAGTACAATTCAAATGTACTGACGTATTTGTGTAAGGTATAGCTGGAGCCTTGTTACCGGCAAGTATTATATATAACTCCTTTGTACTCTTAGAGGCTCCGTAGACAGGAAGTGTGGGTTATGTACTTATGTATTTTGGGCAGTATGACTTGTAAACCACGTAAAGTACAACTGGGTGTTATGTATATTTTGTAAGTATTGTACTACATGTTGGTAATGACAGAATTCTATGGTTAAATTTCAAATTGTAAGAATGCGTCTTAATTACAGTTGAATAATGTACATCGGAAATCTCGGGTAATGCGTGGGAGGGAAAAAGGAATCCAGGTCCGCTTGACTGGGGCTACCCGATCGAGTGCCGGTCGTGTCCCTTGTTTTTTTTTGGGAGTGACACCTGTGCGATCGCAGAATTGGGAATCGCAATCGCGAAGGTTTCTTCCTCGCCCAATTAAAGTTCTTTCAAGCATTTCCACAAATACATTATGGGCATCTGATTTTCATAGCAGTTTCAGAAAATTAAAGCACGGATCTAGCCCCAAATATTTCAAGAGTTACAACTCACTCACTCAACCAACCTAATCCGGAAAACACTCACACGTTCACACAGAATATTCACATAAAAGCCCTAATACTTCAGCCCTAAACTTTAAACAAAAGAGAAAAACCATGGCTGCTCATTTACACTTGTAGCCCAAATGAGAAGTTGAAATTCAAGAACGACTAGAGTGATGGAACACATACCTTGAATAATGATGAGTAATAATGGTGACGAAATTGAAGAATGAAGAGTTGGGGATGATTCTCAGGGGTTAGAGGAGTAGGCACAGTCGTTTATTTGTTTTGCCAAAAGTGGGTGTCTTTAATTTTGATTTACAGTGTTTTAACGTTCATAAATTACTTGTTAACCACGGTCACGTGAAGATGTCAGCGTTCGCGTAGAACCAACTTACCAAAAAGACGCGACCATGTTTGTTTTTATGCGATCACATAGGTATAGAAAAATTTTGCTTTTCGCAAACGCATATCCTTTTATGCGATCAAAGAGTGCAATAGTTTTCTGTAGTTTTCATCAGCTACTGCTTTTGGCTGCCCGGTCACCTCGACTTGCTCAAAATAACTTCAAATTTTTTGAAACTTGGCAGATTAGTAAAAAACAAGATACTAAGCTATTTTAAAAAAGAAAATTTCAAGAACATCTAAATTTTTTGAAAACGATGGGTTGCCTCCCACCAAGCGCCACATTTAACGTCGTGGCATGGCGCAGATCAACTTTACCACTTTTCACGTCAGTTGGACGATATGAATTGGGCACATAACTTGGAATCAAACTTGTGACCTAAATCGATGGGGGTGGTAAGCAGATGATCAAACCAAGCATTAATTTCTTAATTTTGCACTTCTTGGCTTTCATGTGAGGAATGTCATTTTACCTCCTTGTACCTTCAAACTGTAAAATGTATGGACTTTGTCTTTCCTCCTCACAATCCCTCATTGACTCGTGTGGTTCAATTCCCATATCACCACACAATTCCATGTTGAAAAATGCTTGGAATGTGATTCCAAGCCTTCAGATTGTAATTATTCCTGGATTTTGACATCCTCTTTTTCCTCCGGACTAGAGTCAATCTCAATAATATTTTTAATTACACTGGTTGACTCTAATTCTATTTTTTCTCGGCATCACCAACAAGCATGGAGTCGGTTGGCGGATGTCCAATTCATGATTCCTAAAAATAGAGCCCACTTTCTTCCTCGAAGTTGGACTCTTCTTGACTTCTTTCCAAACTCTCAAGTTGGTGAGCATGGTGATCCTCAACCAATATTTTCATTTGATCTTCCAAAGTGCGTATATTATCATTATTTTGAGTGAATACTTGTTTCAAGTCCTCAAGTGCTAAGTTGTGTGTGATGGCCTAGGGGGTTATTTTATGAATTTAAACCAAAATCTAGGCTTATTAGGCAAAAGACTAATTTTAATTACCTCAATTTACGTGTGCAGTCCAGGCATGAAACCAGAAAGCGTTTATGTGAAAATATGAGGACTAGTAATTTCTAGAGTTAAAATTTAGTTTTAGTTGACTTTGGTCAACATTTTAGGTAAACGAATCCAGATCTGTGTTTCGGCGATCCAGGGAGGTCCGCAGTAAAATATGGGACTTGGGCGTATGCCCGGAATTGAATTCTGAGGTCCCAAGCCTTAGAAAATATTTTTTGAAGAAAATTGTTGTGCTTGTTTTTAAAGGAAATAAAGAAATGAATTAATGTTTGAACTCCTTGGTATCGAGCTCGTATTTTGGTTTCGGATCCCGGTACAAGTTGGTTATGATATTTAAGTCCTATCTGTGAAATTTGGTGAGAATCGGAATTGATTTGTCGTGATTTGGACGTCCGATTGAAAAGTTAGAATTTTTTAGTGTTTTTTAGAAAATTATGAGTTTTGAGGTTAAATTCGTAATTTTTTATATTATTTTGATGATTTGATCACACAAGCAAGTCCGTATGACGTTTTTAGACTTGCGTGCATATTTGGTTTTGAGCCCCGAGGGCTTGGGTGAGTTTCAGATAAGTTTAGGCTATGTTGTGCTTGTTTTTTATACTTCATCGTCGTTTCTTCAAGCATAAATGATACCACATTAAGAAAATAAACTCCAAATTCAGTTTTTATTGAACCATTAGATATGTATCTTAATTACGGAGTCATAGGAAAAAGAATCATCGAATTTGGACATTGTATGAGGAAGTTATTCTCATTTCCGTGTCGGGAAAACAATGTTGGTTTTCTGGTGTGCCCAGTTCGCAAATGCGACTATTTCCCAGCCTTCTCTTGTTCACAATTGCGAAGTGTTTCTTTGCTTTTGTGAAGGTCGCAAATGCGAACCCTGGGTCGCAAATGCGAACCTTGGGTCGCAAATGCGACATCTGCAACTTGTTAAGTGAGATTTTAGACGGGATTTTCACACATTTTTCAATTTTCTCAAACCCTAAACCTCCATAGGCGATTTTCCAAAGGCCTAAACTTCTCCAAATCATTGGTAAGTGATCTCTAACTAATTTCTTTCAACTCCTAACAACTTTTAACAAGATTACAACCAAAAATCTAGATTTGTCATGGAAAAAAAATGGGTTTTTGGGTAGGGCTTAGAAATTTCAAAATCTGGGGAATTGGACCACGAATTGAGGTCGGATTCCAATACCAATTGTTTATCCGGGCTCGGGGGAGATTGGGTAAACGGGTTTTGGTCCGATCTTCGAGTTTAGACCAAGCGGGTCTGGTGTCGATTTTTGAATTTGGATAGGAAAACCATTATTTTTCAATAAAGATGATTCCTTTAGGCTATGACTGATAACATTGGACCAATTGTGATTATATTCGAGCGGATTATAAGCAAATTCTAAAGGAAAGGCAGTGCTAGAACAGTGAATTGCTTGTGAAATCGAGGTAAGTGTTTGGTTTAACCTTGACTTGAGGGAATAGGAATCCCCAACTTGATTTTTATGTGAAATTGCTTGTATGTAGTGTATAGGTGAGGTAACGAGTACCTTTGCACTACTAAATGGTTTTTTAACATGATACTTTTTTCCGGTTCCAATTTATTTTCTTCCCGGCTAAACTATTTTATGATTGTTGAGGTTTACCTGGCTAATTGTTTTCATTAGATTATTACCACCTATTGTTGCAAGTGTGTTAAAATTGGTGGATGTTCCCTTGATTTGGTTATGATACTTAAAGGTTGAGATGGATGACAGCGTAACGATATTTACATATATTCTGGTAGGTTTCATTATGAAATAATATTGGATGCGGCTTACGAGCTATACTATTTTCTGTTTAAAGATTGTTGAGACAAAAGTATTGTTAAAGACTTGGCCTGAATTGTGAAAATTTTTATAAATAAATAAATGGATACTATATGTCCGGTGGTAGCGGGTTGCACGCCGCAACAATGATAGTGACAAGGGTGGACAGGTGGTAACTGCCTACACGCCGCAATAATGATAGTGACAAGGGTGGACATGTGGGATCGGGTTGCACGCCGCAACAATGATAGTGATAAGGGTGGACACTTATGTTTTACTGGATTTCAAAAATGGTTTGAAACGTACAGATTTGAAAACTTACTGTTTTACTCTATTATTTTTCGTATTTCGTACTTACTTCTATTTTGAAAGTCAAAACTTTGGAAGTGTTGGAAATCTATGTGAGATTTTGGTTACAGTTGAGGCCTGAAATAGGCGAGTGGGTTATTTTACTTATTGTTGCAGTTTATCTTTCTTGTTTGTGTATAATTGTTTTCTTGCTTTATTATATTGTTACATGTTAAGTTATAATTTCCCCGCCTTAGCCTCGTCACTACTTCGTCGAGGTTAGGTTCAGCACTTACTCAGTACATGGGGTCGTTTGTACTGATAATACACTCTGCACTCTTTTGTGCAGATCCAGGTACCAACCAGCGATATAGATTTTTAGTAGCGGTCATCCATCCTTCGGAGATACGAGGTATATTTGCCGGCATTTGTAGATCCCTGGAATCTTCTCTTAGTTCATAGAGACTGTTTTATTTTTCTCAAAACAGTTACATCATTTCTTTCAGCCTATTATTTGTAGTATTCGTAGTGGTTCGTGAATTGTGACACAAGACCCTGGGGTAGTCTTATGGTTATTTATTTAGTTAGAGGCTCGACTTAATTATTCATTGATTATTTTATTCGTGAATTTATGCATGAAATTAATAAATTTAGTTTATTCTTGAATTGTTCTGTTGTAAGTAAATGGAAATTAATTAAATAAGTTCTAACATTGGTTGCCTAGCAAGTGTGGTGTTAGGCGCCATCACGATCCCTAAAGTTGGGAATTTTGGTCGTGACATTGTGCTTCTCCTCATTTTCAAGAATGGCCTCCAACATGAGCATCATCCTCTCGTTTTGAGAATTTGAGAGTTCTTAAATTTAGTTTATTCTTGAATTGTTCTGTTGTAAGTAAATGGAAATTAATTAAATAAGTTCTAACATTGGTTGCCTAGCAAGTGTGGTGTTAGGCACCATCACGATCCCTAAAGTTGGGAATTTGGGTCGTGACATTGTGCTTCTCCTCATTTTCAAGAATGGCCTCCAACATGAGCATCATCCTCTCATTTTGAGAATTTGAGAGTTCTTCTTGGTTTTGATCAAGTTCCAAGGAAGGATTTTCGGCTTCCAAAACTAAGGGAGATTCTTGGCTATCATTCACTTCCGAGGCTTTTTGGACCTCTAAAGCCTCAAGCATTTCTTCGATTTGTGAGTTCAACCTTTCAAGCGCCAATTCATTTTGGATACTATTTTCCAAAAGCTCCTCCAAGGCACTCTGCTCTTTGTTTCCTCCTTCAAGTAGGAATTCCACCATGACCTTGAACTCTCCATTTCGACCATGCTCAATTTCTTCCACTTCCATATCCCTATACTTGTCATCACAAAAAATAGAATCATCACAGCGGGCGATTGGGAAAGGGAAGGACAAATAAGCACAATAATCCCATTGACCATTTTGACGACCACACTTATCACAAATACTCCACTCATGGGTTTGAGATTGTGTGCACAATCCGCCCGTGAGAATTTAAACAATTTTTCCACGAGTGTGGTCCTCCACAATAAGGACAAGGGTCATCAAAGTATGAACAACTACCATCCGACCAATTTTTATTATATGATGCCATTTTTCAAAAACTAAGAAAATAAACAAGAAACAAAATAAGAAGATAAACAACGATAAGAAAATAATTACATATATATTCTCAAGTTTGGACCAAAGCACTTACGCTTACCTCTCAAACAACCTAAATACGCCAAATTGTTCCCCTACAACGACGCCAATTTTGATGACGTCCAAATCCACTTCTAAAAGTAAATGGACACGGTCGCATGCAATATAATTTACCCAACTATGAGTCGGGGTTGAATCCCACAGAGAACAATATGTAGGCGATTAGGCGTGTAAGAGAATTATAATCTATTATGCTAAGCCAAACACTTAGAATGTTTTTGAGAAAATATTTATAAAATTATGAAAATGTAAACTAACCTAGAAAGCAAATAAAATGATCAATGGATACAAACATGGATGCACAGGGAATTACACTCAAGTAACGATCCAATGTATTTCATGATATAACAAATATAAGTGAGTTTATGTTAATTAGCCTCAGGTAATTCTATACTAGCTTCTTATAAAGACTAACAAGACTTTCTAATTGAATTATCCCTAAAACAATCAAGACATTAAGCACACCCGAATATGGCTACAAGTAGTTCAATCATATCCCTAGCTAGAATCTATAAAGTGGGGGTTAAAGCCTCAAGTTCTTGTTAATTAATCTTTCCCAACCCCAAATTAGCTTTTCCAAAATCAATTCGAAGTTAATGGGCGAGTCCTAGGGTTAGCTAATCCCTTTGGAAACAATAAAGAACAAGAACAATTAAAGAAATAATAACTCACTTCATAATAAATACAAATCGTTCAATACATAAGCACAACAAGATATTTAATCCACACTTTAAATATGAATATTCCTATAAACAAGATTCAAGTGTTGGAAAAAATACTACACACTATAATATTCAATAAAAAGCAAGAAAGTGAACAAATGAGCATAAATGAGTACAGAGATCTTCTTCGTGTTCTTCTTTGCGTTCGCACAACTCCAACTGCGTTCACAGAGAATGACTTCTACAAAGCTACGCGACTGCGTACAGAGATCTGCGTTCGCATAGAAAAGTTGACCAGCCGCTGACAAAGCATTCTTCTTCGCTTTCGCACAACTCCAACCGCGTTCGCAGAGCTTTCTGCTGAACTTCGCAATTGCATGGCTTTCTCCGTGATCGTGATGAGTGGTGATTTTACCACTCATTTTAGCCTTTTCTCATTAGATTTTGTATTGTTAAATGATAACTTGAGGTCGTTTTTAGTGTATAATTGCTCTATTTGCAGGAAAATGATGCCATGAAGTGGTTAAGGTCAAATTGGAGTGAAATTGAGCAAAAGAGAGTAAAGAAGAGAAAAGAGGGGAGCAATGGCCGAATGCGATCGCATATGCAACATGCGAATGGCATATGCAACATGTGAATCGCATTTCGAGCCCAGAGATCGCATACCGCAACAGAAAGATGAGTCAAGTTTAATGAGTGAAATGCGGTCGAATATGCGATCGCATATCACTAATGCGGACCGCATATCTCAAATGCGATGAACCTCTGGAATCTAGGGTTTTGATATGCGATGGACAGCGTGAAGATGCGAATCGCATCCCTGTTATGTGACAGGAATGCGATCGCATATCAGCCCGACAGGGGTGTTTTTGTCCGTTTTTCACTCGAATATTTGACCCACTATAAAAAGCATACCTTGGCAACAATATAGACATACATACATATCTGTAGATATCGATTTAGAGACGAATAGATCTATTAGAGATCGATTTTTGGGCATTTCTTCAGCCTTGTAAATATATTTTGAGTAGAGAAGAACAAGTATTGAAGCTAGGGTTTTGCACACACACTTGGGTCTTGAAGATTTCACCATTGTGGTTAAGGATTTCTTACCCATTTATGTTTATTTCTTCATTTCCTTGTTTTGTATTG
>ML255592.1:102772-122115 GCA_005239495.1 Nicotiana undulata
GCACTGCGCGATAAGTGATAATTCTCTAGCATTCCTAAACGCCCTCATATTGTTCTCTGTGGGATTCGACCCCAACCTTGTTGGGTTACTATATTTGACAACGATCGCTTACCCTATTTTAAGGTGTAAATTGAGCGTATCAGAACGCATATAGTATTCACCGGCAACAGCTAAATTTTCTCATTTTAACATGTTTTGACTTGGTTTCTTCCGTTTCTTCCTTTAAATCACTTGCTACCTGAAATATCCCAACAAACCTCAATAAATTCCTTAGTTTCTCAACAAAATCATACAAAAGCCTAAGTATGAAGAAGAGATATGTTGGTAAAATATCAACTTATCATCGATCCAAACTCAAATCGCACAAATATATTCCACTGGCAGAAAAGAGAGCCTCCACATAACATCACAAGGACCACACATCCGTAGATTACCTCGCAGGTTATAACCCACATACTTAGCCTCAAAATGACATTTCTATATACCCTTTCACAGCCACAACTACTACGCCATCACTTAATCTTCTTTAGTCTGAACCCACAACAAGACATGAAAATCTACTTCGCTCGACAATTAAACAACATGAAAGATTCTGCATTACGATCATAACTCGAGACCATACAACACATTAAAACAGAAATCAAGCACCCAATAGTCCTTTTTAAAACTCAAGAAAACTCTTCTCGCCATGTTTATCCATCTAAACACATTCCGCAGTCACATCATACCCATCATTTAGCTATCCAATCACTCACCAAGCCACAAATTCCATTAATAGGGACACTACCGGACTAATAAGTCCAAAAACATGTGCTCACACAACTGAAATCCCTGTGCTAAAGCTACAGTCAAAACCCGGCCTCAAGACCTCCAGACTAGCCCATCATCAGTGCATCGAAATCACATCTCGCACTTCAGCTATATATTCACAAGCCGTCGATGTACAACTGATACCGAGTGCTCACATACGCATACGAATACGTGGAAGGGATTCAAAGAGTTACATTTCAAATTGAATTAATGTCGCACGATAAGGAAAGAAAGATGGGAAGTTTATCCTAAATGTCATGTAGCCTCTCGAAGATAGGTATGGACGTCATCATATAGATCTGCAAGACTCTACTAGATACTTTCTCATGACTCGTAGAACTTATGAACCTAGAGCCTGATACCAACTTGTCACGACCCAAAATCCAGCTAGTCGTGATGACACCTAACCCAACCCGCTAGGTAATCCAATTAAAAACTTTCCAACTTAATGAAATTTATTAAGAGAAGAAATGATAATAAAATTACTTTTATACAAAGAATTGTCCAAGGACTAGTAGTACAAATCATGATCGTCTAAGATTTAGAATTTTACAACACTGAACTAAAATTACAACATCTGTTTGAAATGTAAATGAACATAATTTGAATCTAATGCTACAAAGGACGAATGATAGCCATAATTGGAACACATGTACATATTTAGATCAATCCCGCGACGTACGCAGCAACATTAGCATCCAACATATGCACGTGAGGTGCAGAAGTGCAGTATGAGTAAAACCAACCCCATGTACTCAATAAGTAAAAAACCTATCCTTAGGTTGAAAATAGTGACGAGCTGGAACAAGGGTCGGAGTCCAACACCAATAGCCAAAAACAGTTCATAACAACATAATAAAAACGGTACAAGAAATAATTCTGAGGTACGATGCTCAACTCATTTACAGTTACAGGAAAATAGGCATGTTTTTCAAAGATGTCAGTTAAACCTAGTTCTTTTCACCAAATCACTAGAGATATGAGTAAATCCGAAAACTATAATTTTCCCAAAAAATCTTTCAACAATAATTAAGATGTTTTATTTTCAGATAAAATGAGGAAAGTACATCTACACCTACATGTCAATATGCAAGTGAAATCATGAATGCCACCAAAATCGAGTAGCCTAAGGAAATGCATCTCTATGCATGTACGCATGTCGTATGCAATGCACCTCAGTTATGAACTCATGTACTCACACTCTCAGAGGACTCAATGTCATTGTCCCATATTCTCACTCATCATGTTAAATACTCAGCACTCTCAGTCACTCAGTACCGTCCAAGGCAGAACTAGCCAAGGCAGATCTAGCCCAAACATAAATAAATCCAGGGCATATCCAGCCCAAAAATCAATAGCAACTGCACTCACTGTGAATGTGCAGACTCCGAAGGGGCCGATCAGTCCCAAATGCTATAATAAGCCAAATCCTGGCATAATTCAATAAATCCTGTTGTAGCCTGAAACTCGATCCCATAAATACCACTCACAATAGGCCCTCGGCCTCACCTAGTCATCAATCTCTCCAGCCTCTCAGGCTCAAAACACTCATGCTAATTAGCCCTAATCATTGAAATGAGATGTGACAATATACGATAACAGAGACTAAGATATGATATGTAATGATGAATGTGATTGAGTACATAACTACAATTAAGCAAATAATCCAACAACAAATAACGACCACTGTGGGCCCTAGTAGTACCAATATATAGCCTAAACATAAATTCTAGCATAAATTACAGCTCAAGTGCTATAACACATAGAGTATAGTAAAAATGTTCAGATAAGATAGCTACACAGTTCCACATAATCGACTAAATAATGATTCACACGGTGCATGCCCGTCACCAAGCATGCGCTTAACCTCAGTATCAATCACATAACACGTAATTTGGGATTTCATACCCTCAGCACCAAGTTTAGAATTGTTACTTAACTCGAACAAGCTAAATCCAATACCGAGAAATCCAAACGATACTCCAAAAATCCATGATGCACTTAACGACCTCCGAACGATTCGAAACTAGCCAAAAGCAACTCAAATACATCAAATAATGCATAAGGAAACAATTTCAATTGATAGATTGAATCTTTAATCAAAAGCCAAAGTCAACCATATCGTCAAACCAGGGCCCGCGCATCGGTACCCGATGAAACTCACAAAATCCGACAATACATTTAATTATGAGTACAACCATACTAGTTTCATTCAAATCTGACTTTGAATTGATGTTCAAAACTCGAAAATTCACTATATGAAACTTTAGACAAAATCCACCAATTTCTCTCTCAAAAATTTCAAACAAATGCCAAATATGAAGATAAATTCATGAAATAGTATCAAAACCGAGTAGAGAACACTTACCCCAATTCATATGGTGAAAATCGCCTAAAACTCGCTTCAATCCGAGATCCATAGAACCTGGTCTGTCGTTACGTAGAACCTGCATTATAATTAATGTTATTGACTTGTCATAGTTTGGTTATACTGTTATTGATGTGTTAGAGTTGGTAGGCTTGAAATCTGAATGGTTGTAGAGAGAGTTTAGTCACTTAGTCTTTAAAAATAGCCTTAAAGTTGAAAAAGTCAATTGAGAGTTGACTTATTGGTAAATGACCCCAGAATGCGAATTTTATGGCTCGGATAGATTCCTTAGGTGATTTGGGAGTGAGGAGTGTGTTCAGAATAATTTTGTGATATCCGCTGTACAATTAGGCTTGAATTGGCGAAAGTTAGTTTTTGGCAATTTTCGGTCGGCAGTGGAAAATAGGCTATCGGGGTCGGAATGGAATTCAGGTAGTTGAAACAGGTTCGTAATGGCAATTTGGATATGTCCGCAAAATTTCAGGTCAATCAGAGTTGTTTTGAATAGTTTTGGCATCGTTGGTGGATTTTAGAAATTTCAAAGTTCTTAGGCTTGAATTCGATGTGATTTTGGTGTTTTGATGTTATTTTTAATGTTTTGAGAGTGCAACTAAGTTTGAATGATCATTTATGACGTGTTGGTATAGTTGGTTGAGGTCCCTAAGGGCTCGGGATTGATCTCAGGTGATTAACGGACTCATTTGGACTTAAAGAGAATGTTGTTTTTGCTGGTATGTTGCAGGGTGTAAATGACTCTGTGCAATCGCGTGGTATCATATGCGATCGCATAGGCCAATTGGTGAAGCCCAGGAAATTGCCCCGTGCGATCGCAGGTGCGATCGCGGAGCATAGGGAGTTAAGGCAGTGCGATCGCGTAGGTGTGGGTGCGACCGCGCTAAGGCCTGGGCGCATGATGGAAAGGGGGTCAAAAGCACTGTGCGATCGCGTTCATAGTGTTGCGACCGCGTGAGGGAGTGGAGAAGACCCTATGCGAACACACCTGGGATCGTGCGAACGCACATGGTATTTTTTTGTAAAACCTGGAAAGTTATATTAAAAACTCTCTGCGACCCTAACATATGTTTACACCATTTTTGAACGGGAAGAAGCTTTTGAGGCGATTTTGAAGAGGGAAAATCATCTTTCATCATAGAGGTAAGTATTTTGGACCTTAAAACTCGATTATAGGTGATTAAGGAACATGGTCTCAGTGTTTAATTTATGGAAATCAGTAAAAAAAGGTGGGGTTAGGGCTAGATATTGTGAGACCTTTAGGGGTCGATTTGAGGGGTCAAACGAACTGCGATGATGAAGAACATTTTGGTATAAAATTTCTGACTTCCGATATGCGGGCCCGGGGATCCGGTTTTAGCAAATTTTGGATTTTGAGCTAAAATCAATATTTTCCCATTGGGATTCATTCCTTAAGCATAATTTGATGATAAAGGTCTGATCTTTATAGATTTGTAGCACTCGGGAGTTGATTCGAGAGGCAAGTGTGTTGCGGAATAGTTTCTGGGCTAGTTTGAGGTAAGTAATGTCTTTAAATCATGTCCTGAGGGTATGAAACCTCGGACTCTACACCCTTTCACGGGTTTTGGAATGCAAAGGTTGGAACTTTGGAAATATATTCCCTATTTAGGAAACTATTGAGTTGCGAAATCGATTTTTAAGCCTATGCTTATTAGTATTGATATATTTTGATATGATTTGGGGCCTAGTGTCGAATCGTTTACCCCTTGGGGGTTGTTTTTACTATATTCCTCACTGATATGTTATGATTTTCACTCAGTCTTTTCTTGATAAATTGTTTGACACTCAGAGTATTTTGATACTATTTATTGAAAATGAAGCACTAATTTTGGGTCGAGAACCCAGTATATTTATGGCCCGAAAGGCATGTTGAGAGTGTCTGACTGAGTGAGTCTGCGGGCCTATATTGTGAGGATAATATGATATGAGTGAGATTGTGGGCCTATATTGTGTTTGATTTATGCCATGTTGTGGCTTATTATAGCTCTTGGGCTGTAGGAGCCCCTCTAGAGTCTGTACACACCCCCAGTGAGCGCAGGTACCTAATGAGTGATGTTGCTCGCAGGGCTGATACTGAGTGATTGTGAGGTTGTCTGATGGGCTATTATTGAGTGATTGTGAGGTTGCCTGATGGGATAATATTGAGTGACTGTGAGGTTGCCTGATGGGCTAATATAGAGTAATTGTGACGTTGCCCAATGGGTTAATACTAAGATTGTTATGAGGAATGAATTTTGGCCCGAGGGGCAGATTTATGATAAATGTTACTGAACTTTTGACTACGATTCACTTCGTTTTTCAAACTGATTTTACTAAGAGTTTTACTGAGATATATTGATATTATACTTGTTTCAAAGGATTTCTGGAAAACGGTTTTCGAACTTATGTATTTTATGAATACTTATGGTCATTTGATGATTTACTGTTTTTGTGAATTGGTGTATCTGTGCTGTGTGTTTCGTATTTTTTCAGACTGCGATTTATTTTCATTACTACTGAGTTGGCGTACTCATCATTACTCCCTGCACCTCTGTGTGCAGATCTAGGTATTGATTCGGAGCAGTAGTCGTCCGAGTTTGTTATCAGCAGCTCACAGGATTTCGAGGTATCTGTCCAGCATCCACAGCTTCTCCATTTCCCTTCCTTTATTAGTATTAATATTTATTTCATAGACATTGATTAAGATATTAGCAGAGTCAGTTGTATTTCGTAGATGCTCGTGACCATGTTGACTCCAGTCTTGGGAGGTTTTGTTTAGAGTTGTTTAGACTATTATTTGGGCGCTAAGACTTAAAGAATATATTTTATGATATGTTGTTGTTTATTATTGAATTGTGCATTATTATAATCGAACGAATGGGTAGTTATGTGATGGTTGGCTAGCCTAGTTCCACGATAGGCGTCATCACGACCTGTTAGGATTTGGGGTCGTGACAAGTTGGTATCAAAGCTCTAGGTTACATAGGATTCAACGGTCATGAGCAGGTTCAGTAGAGTCTTGCGTATCGGTACGGAGACGTTTGTACTTATCTTCGAGAGGCTGCACAACTCTTAGGAAAAATCTCAATTTCTTGAACTCTTTCGTGCCAATGTATTGATTCTTGAAAACTAAACTCATGTTGTTTCATTATATTAGAGATGGTGAGGACATGCAATACCGATCAGGGTGACCAGACACCAACTAGACCCACAAGGGGTCAAGGTTATGGTAGAGGTAGGGGACCACCTCAGGCACCAGCCGGGGTAGTACCACAGGATCCCCCTATCGTTCAGGATCAGGTTCCTGCCGATGGTGCTCCAGCGGGACAGGCTCAGGCACCGACAATGCCTATTGTTATTCCGGGTCTTCAGGAGACCCTGGCTCAAATATTGACGATGTGTTCAAGTTTAGCTCAGGCAGTTGCTATGTCCACTACTGCCACTGCAGCTCAGGCCGGGGGATGCAATTAGACTCCAGTTGCCCGGACACCTAAGCAGGTTGTACGGGGTATTCAGGCACCAGGATCAGCCCCAGCTCAGCTGGTTGCCCCAGTTCAGGATTTTGTGGTCCCTACTAAGCTTGAGGATGAGCAGCGTAGGCTGGAGAGGTTCAGTAGACTTAAGACTATGACTTTCAGCGGCATAGAGGGTGAGGATGCCCAAGGTTTTCTAGATAAGTGTTTTAGGATACTACGTACTGCGGGTATTTTGGAGACCAGTGGGGTCTCATTTCCTACATTTCAGTTTGCTGGTGCTACTTTCACTTAGTGGGAGTCATTCGAGAGGCGTAGGCCGGTTGGTTCAGCACCACTCATATGGCAGCAGTTCTCCACGATCATTTTGGAGAAGTATGTTCCTCAGTCACACAGAGAGGAGAAGCACAGACAGTTTGAGCAGTTGCGCCAGGGAGAGTTGTCAGTTACTCAATACGAGATAAGGTTTTTCGAGTTGGCTATACATGCTTCTGCGTTTGTCCCTACTGATAGGGAGAGGATTAGGAGGTTTGTAGATGGTCTTGATTATCAGCTTCAGATCTTGATGACTAGGGAGAGAGTGCCTGGAGCTACATTTGAGCAGGTAGTTGACATTGCTCGGGATATTGAGTCGGTTCGCAGGTAGGAGCGTGAGGAGAGGGAGGTCAAGAGGCCTCGGGAATCAGGTAGCTTCAGTGGTGCCCCTTCTAGAGGGAAATTTCAACACAGCAGAGGTCGTCCATTTAGACCTCCACAACCAGTTCGCCCAGCTTATAGTGGTGTATCTTCGGGGCAGGGTCCTCGCAATTCACATCAGGGACATTCATCTTTTAGTGCCCTTCCAGCTCAGAGCTCCACCCGAGCATCATCTTATCAAGTTTCTTCTATGCATGGTTCGTCTGGTGGTTATCATGGTGGCATGGGTTTTCGTCAGTTTTCATCTCCAGCTCCAGGTAGTTTTTATGAGTGTGGAGAGTTCGGACATGAGTGGAGGCAGTGTCCCCGTTGTCCTAGTAGTTCATCTCAGCAGAGGGTTCAGCCCTCGGCTTCATCCCCAGTCACTTCACCACCTACTCAGGCAGCTAGGGGAGGTGGCCAGGCAGCTAGAGGCCGCCCTAGAGGGGGAGTTCGAGCATGTTGAGTCCATCTACGTATTTATGCACTTCCGTCTAGTCCTGATGCTATGGCGTCAGATGCAGTGATTACATGTACTATTTCAGTTTGTCACAGTGATGCTTTGGCTTTATTTGACCCTGGTTCCACACACTCTTATGTCTCTTCCTATTTTTCTCATTTTCTGAATATGCCCCGTGAGTCTTTAGTTACGTTTGTTCATGTTTCGACTCCGGTGGGCGATACTATTGTTGTGGACCGTGTGTATCGGTCGTGTCTTATATCTATTGGGGGTCTGGAGACCCGAGTGGACTTGATGTTACTCAGTATGGTTGATTTTGATGTAATTCTGGGCATGGATTGGTTGTCCCCATGTCATGCTATCCTTGATTGTCACGCTAAGACCGTGACCTTAGCTATGCCCAGAGTTTCGAGAGTTGAGTGGAGGGGGTCTATAGAGCATGTACCTAGTAGAGTGATTTCTTATTTAAAGACTCGGCGTATGGTTGAGAAAGGGTGTGAATCGTATTTTTCTTTTGTGAGGGATGTTAGTAGTGAAACTCCTTATGTTGATTCTGTTCCTGTAGTCCGTGAGTTTCCAGATGTATTCCCTGCAGACCTGCTAGGCATGCCACCTGACAAGTATATTGATTTTGGTATTGACCTGGTGCCAGACACTCAGCATATCTCTATTCCACCTTACTGCATGGCACCAGCGGAGTTGAAAGAACTGAAAGAGCAGCTTCAGGAACTCTTAGATAAGGGGTTCATTCGGCCGAATGTGTCACCTTGGGGTGCACCGGTGTTGTTTGTGGAAAAGAAAGATGGATCCATGTGCATGTGTATTGATTATAGGCAGCTGAATAAGGTTACGGTGAAGAATCATTATCCTTTGCCTCGTATTGATGACTTATATGATCAAATTCAGGGAGCTAAGGTGTTCTCCAAGATCTACTTGAGGTCGGGGTATCATTAGTTGAAGATTCGGGATTCTGACATTCCGAAGACTGCTTTCAGGACCAGATACGGTCATTACGAATTCCTGGTTAAGTCATTTGGGCTGACCAATGCCCCAGCTGCATTCATGCAATTGATGAATAGTGTGTTTCAGCCTTACCTTGATTTGTTCGTTATTGTATTCATTGATGACATCCTGGTTTATTCCCGTAGCCAGGAAGAGCATGCTCAGCATTTAAGAGTTGTGTTGTAGAGGTTGAGGGAGGAGAAGCTTTATGCAAAATTCTCCAAGTATGAGTTTTGGCTTGGTTCAGTAGCTTTCTTGGAGCACGTGGTGTCTAGTGAGGGTATTCAGGTTGATCCAAAGAAGATTGAGGCGGTGTAGAGTTGGCCCAGACCGTCCTCAGCTATAGAGATTCAGAGTTTCCTTGGTTTGGCGGGATATTACTGTCGCTTTGTAGAAAGGTTCTCATCTATTGCTTCACCTTTGACTAGATTGACCCAGAAGGTTGCTCCATTCAGATGGTCTGACGAGTGTGAGGAGAGCTTTCAGAAGCTCAAGTCAGCATTGACCACAGCTCCGGTACTAGTTTTGCCTACTGGTTCGGGTTCTTACACAGTCTATTGTGATGCTTCTAGAGTTGTCCTGGGAGCGGTGTTGATGCAGCACGGTAGGGTGATTGCCTACGCGTCTAGACAGTTGAAGGTGCACGAGAAGAACTATCCAGTGCATGATCTTGAGTTAGCTTCCATTGTTCATGCCTTAAAGATTTGGCGGCATTACTTGTATGGGGTACAGTGTGAGATTTTCACTGATCATTGTAGCTTGCAGTATCTGCTGAGGCAGAAGGATTTGAATTTGAGGCAGAGAAAGTGGTTAGAGCTTCTCAAGGATTATGACCTTACTATTTTGTATTACCCGGGAAAGGCCAACGTGGTGGCCGATGCCTTAAGTCGCAGAGCTGAGAGTTTGGGGAGTCTAGCATACCTTTCAGTAGCAGAGCGGTCTTTAGCACTTGATGTTCGGGCTTTAGCGGGTCAATTGGTGAGATTGGATTTGTCAGACCCTCTACGGGTATTATCTAGCATGGCTTCCCGGTCTTCTCTCTATGATCATATTAAAGCTCGCCAATATGATGACCGGCACTTGTTAGTTCTTCAGGATAGAGTTCATCGGGGTGATGCCAGAGATGTGACTATTGGTGATGACGGAGTTTTGAGGATGCAGGGTCGTATTTGCGTGCCCAATGTGGAAGGGATTCGAGAGTTGATATTAGCAGAGGCTCACAGCTTGCGATATTCTATTCATCCGGGTGCCGCGAAGATGTATCAAGATTTGAGATAGCAGTATTGGTGGAGGCGGATGAAGAGAGATATTGTTGAGTATGTAGCACGGTGTCTCAACTTCCAGCAGGTCAACTATGAGCACCAGAGACCAGGTGGATTACTTCAGAGGTTAGATATTCAGGAGTGGAAGTGGGAGCGGATTACTATGGACTTTGTAGTTGGGCTTCCACAGACTTCGAAGGGTTTTGATGCTATTTGGATCATCGTGGATAGATTGACAAAGTCCGCGCACTTCATTCCTGTCAGCACTACTTATACTTCAGAGAGGTTAGTTGACATTTACATCAAGGAGATTGTCCGATTGCATGGAGTTCCGGTTTCTATTATTTCTGACAGAGGTACACAGTTCACGTGTCAGATTTGGAGGGTCGTACAGAGAGGTATGGGTACTGATGTAGAGTTTCGCACTGCATTTCATCCTCAGAACGACGAGCACTCGGAATGGACTATTCAGATATTGGAGGATATGTTACGGGCTTATGTGATTGATTTCGTGGTTCATGGGATCAGTTTCTGCCACTAGCGGAGTTTGCATACAATAACAGCTACCAGTCCAGTATTCAGATGGCCCTGTATGAAGCTTTATATGGCAGGAGGTGTAGATCTCCGGTTGGTTGGTTCGAGCCTAGTGAGGCTAAGTTATTGGGTACAGATTTGATTCAGGATGCTTTGGAGAAGGTTAAGTTGATTAAGGAGATACATCACACAACGCAGTCTAGGCAGAAGAGTTACGCGGTCCGGAAGGTTCGGGATGTGTCATTTATGGAAGGTGATAAGGTACTGTTGAAGGTATCACCCATGAAGGGTGTTATGTGGTTCAGAAAGAGAGGAAAGTTGAGTCCTCAGTTTATTGGTCCTTTTGAGGTACTTCAGAAGGTTGGAGAGGTGGCTTATAGACTTGCCTTGCCACCCAGCTTATCGAGTGTTCATCCGGTATTTCATGTGTCGATGCTCAGGAAATATGTTGGTGACCCGTCTCATGTTTTAGACTTCAGCACAGTTCAGCTTGAGGGTGATATGTCATATGAGGTCGAGCCAGTAGCAATTTTGGCTTGCGAGGTCAGAAAGTTGAGGTCTAAGGATATAGCATCAGTGAAGGTGTAGTGGAGAGGTCAGCCAGTGGATGAGGCTACTTGGGAGACCGAGCGGGAGATGCAGAGCAGATATCCTCACTTGTTTGAGACTCCAGGTATGTTTCTAGACCCGTTCGAGGACGAACGTTTGTTTAAGAGAGGGAGAATGTAACGACCCGGTCTGTCGTTACATAGAACCTGCATTACAATTACTGTTATTGACTTGTCATTATTTGATTATACTGTTATTGATGTGTTAGAGTTGGTAGGCTTGAAATCGGAATGGTTGTAGAGAGAGTTTAGTCACTTAGTCTTTAAAAATAGCCTTAAAGTTGGAAAAGTCAATTGAGAGTTGACTTATTGGTAAACGACCTCGAAATGCGAATTTTATGGCTCGGATAGCTTCGTTAGGTGATTTGAGACTTAGAAGTGTGTTCAGAATAATTTTGAGATGTCCGGTGTAGAATTAGGCTTGAATTGGCGAAAGTTAGTTTTTGGCGATATTCGGTCGGGAGTGAAAAATAGGCTATCGGGGTCGGAATGGAATTCCGACAGTTGGAACAGGTTCGTAATGTCATTTTGAATATGTCCACAAAATTTCATGTCAATCGGAGTTGTTTTGAATAGTTTCAACATCATTGGTGGATTTTAGAAATTTCAAAGTTCTTAGGCTTGAATCCGATGTGATTTTGGTGTTTTGATGTTATTTTTAGTGTTTTGAGAGTGAAACTAAGTTTGAATGATCATTTATGACGTGTTGGTATAGTTGGATGACGTTCCGAGGGGCTCGGGATTGATCTCGGGTGATTAACGGACTCATTTGGACTTAAAGAGAATGTTGTTTTTGCTCGTGTGTTGCAGGGTGTAAATGACTCTGTGCGATCGTGGGGTATCATATGCGATCGCATAGGCCAGTTGGTGAAGCCCGGGAAATTGCCCTGTGCGATCGCAAGTGAGGAGGTGCGATCGCGGAGCATAAGGGGTTAAGGCAGTGCGATCGCGTGTGTGTGGGTGCGACCGCACTGAGGCTTGGGCGCGTGAGGGAAAGGGGGTCAAAAGCACTGTGCGATCGCATGCACAATGATGCGATCACGTGAGGGAGTGAAGAAGACCCTGTGCGAACGCGCCTGGGAGCGTGCGAATGCACAGGGTATTTTATTGAAAAATCTGGGAAGTTATATTAATAACCCTCCGCGACCCTAACATATTTTTACACCATTTTTGAACGGGAAGAAGCTTTTGAGGCGGTTTTGAAGAGGGAAAATCACCGTCCATCATAGAGGTAAGTATTTTGGACCTTAAAACTCGATTATAGGTGATTAAGGAACATAATATCAGTGTTTAATTCATGGAAATCAGTAGAAAAATGTGGGGTTAGGGCTTGAGATTATGAGACCTTTAGGGGTCGATTTGAGGGGACAAACGAACTCCGATTTTAGCGTTCTTTATATGTACGGACTCGTGAGATGATGAATAAAATTTTGGTATAAAAATTTCTGAGTTCCGAGACGCGGGCCCGGGGGTCGGGTTTTAGCAAATTTCGGGTTTTGAGCTAAAATCAATATTTTTCCATTGGAAATCATTCCTTAAGCATAATTTGATGATAAAGTCTGATCTTTATAGATTTGGAGCACTCGGGAGTTTATTCGAGAGGCAAGCGTCTTGCGGAATAGTTTCTGGGCTAGTTTGAGGTAAGTAATGTCTTTAAATCCTGTCATGAGGGTATGAAACCCGGACTCTGCACCCTTTCACGGGTTTTGAATGCAAAGGTTGGAACTTTGAAAATATATTCCTTATTTAGGCAACTATTGAATTGCGAAATCGATTTTTAAACCTATGCTTATTAGTATTGATATATTTTGATATGATTTGGCTGTAAGCCATGTTTGGGGCCTAGTGCCGAATTGTTTACCCCTTGGAGGATGTTTTTAATATATTCCTCACTGATATGTTATGATTTTCACTCAGTATTTTCTTGATAAATTGTTTGACACTCAGAGTATTTTGATACTATTTATTGAAAATGAAACACTAATTTTTGATCGAGAACCTGGTATATTTATGGCCTGAAGGGTATGTTGAGAGTGTCTGACTGAGTGAGGCTGCGGGCCTATATTCTGAGGATGATATGATATGAGTGAGTCTGCGGGCCTATATTGTGTGTGATTTATGCCATGTTGTGGTTTATTATAGCGCTTGGGCTGTAGGAGCCCCTCCGGAGTCTGTACACACCCCCAGTGAGCGCAGGTACCTAATGAGTGATGTTGCCCGCGGGGCTGATACTGAGTGATTGTGAGGTTGTCTGATGGGCTATTATTGAGTGATTGTGAGGTTGCCTGACGGGCTAATATTGAGTGAATGTGAGGTTGCCTGATGGACTAATATTGAGTGATTGTGAGGTTGCCTGATGGGCTAATATAGAGTGATTGTGAGGTTGCCTGATGGGCTGATACTGAGATTGTTATGAGGAATGATTTTTAGCCCGAGGGGCAGATTTATGATAATTATTTTTGAATTTTTTTACTACGATTCACTTCGTTTTTCAAATTGATTTTACTGAGATATATTGATATTATACTTGTTTCAAAGGATTTCTAGAAAACGGTTTTTGAACTTATGTATTTGATGAATACTTATGGTGATTTGGTGATTTACTGTTTTTGTGAATTAGTGTATCTGTGATGTGTGTTTCGTATTTTTATCAGACTGCGATTTATTTCAATTACTACTGAGTTGGCGTACTCATCATTACTCCCTGCACCTCTGTGTGCAGATCCAGGTATTGATTCGGAGCAGTAGTCGTCCGAGTTCGTTATCAGCAGCTCACGGGATTTCGAGGTAGCTGTCCAGCATCCACAGCTTATCCATCTCCCTTCCTTTATTAGTATTAGTATTTATTTCATAGACATTGATTAAGACATTAGCAGAGTCAGTTGTATTTCGTAGATGCTCGTGACCATGTTGACTCCAGTCATTGGAGGTTTTTTTTAGAGTTGTTTAGACTATTATTGGGGCGCTAAGACTTAAAGAATTTATTTTATGATATGTTGTTGTTTATTATTGAATTGTGAATTATTATAATTGAACGAATGGGTAGTTATTTGATGGTTGGCTAGCCTAGTTCCACGATAGGCGTCATCACTACCTGTTAGAATTTGGGGTCGTGACAGACTTAACATCACTCTTTCTTGGTGATGTTAATCATTTTCTCCTCCTTTGCTTTCTCCATGCTTTGCATCATCACTTTTCTTTGAATCCCTTCAACTTTTCAACTTATTCACTTTCTTTTTGCTTTTTTCTTTTCATTCTTTCTTTTTCTTGCCTTTCTTTCTCTTCATTTCTTTTCTGTTTTGTGCTTTGATACATTTTTCAAACTCGTTGTCTCTCCTCCAAACTTAAATTTTTAGCCAATTATTTCACAAGTGGGTTGGAAAATCTCGGGTGCCAAGAGAGGGTCGCGAACGGGTAAAGGCTTGTAATATGGTTATCAAATGAGAAAGTTTTTAGGTATGGATTGACTAGGGATAACAACATTGGTGGGCAATGAAAAATTTCAAGAGGGTCAAGGAGAGCCTACAATCACTTTATATCCAAGCAAAACATAAAATTTTACCTAGAAACACATTCGGGGCAAGTTCTAGACTATTCACACGTGTACTTGGACTTGCAACAACAACAACTTACCTCTTATGCATTTGGATTGTTAAAGAGGAAAGAGTCGAGGGCCCACAATGACCATATTCAAGATTGAAAATCACTATGGTTCGACTAAACCACTCGATGATTGCCTAAGTCAACACAAGAGTCAATAGATCACTAACTAGAGCTATTTCTTTCCAAAAACTTTATTTTTAACCATAAGCACGTAGTTAAGTGTGTGGGTACCAAGTGAAGCATGTATGACTCTTCGAGCATGACTCAATTATGTCTTTTATTCATTATTACTATTATTATTACCTAACTACCAAAAATGGTCACAATCCCTTAAGAAGGTTGTCACGGCATCCATCGTTGGGAAGAGTCACCCGGTTAAAAAAAAACCACCTTTGTAAGTAACCATGGTATTAAGAAAAACAAAGGCTTATTATCCATTAAAACATAAAAAGAAGCTATTAAAGCAAAAAGAAGCTACTAATTCAAAAAGCAAATAAAAAGAAGCTACTAAGTCAAAAAGAAGACAAACATAAAGATAAAGAAGCTATAAATCAAAAAGCTATTGAAAGCTAAACAAATATACATAATGAGGGATAAGAGAGAATATATACATAACGAGAAAGAAGAAGAAAATAGTAATAAGCTAATTACAGGCCAAATGTGTCATAGTTATCAAAATACTGAATCAGAATCATTAAAATATCAAAGAAACTTCACCCCCGAAGAGAAATAAGCATTGTCCCCAATGCTTAACAAAATAAGAGTATAAGAAGGGTGAGAGTGAAGAGAACTCCCTATGGCTCAGTGGCAATCTTTGTGTCCCCAGTAGTGGCACCGACCTCATTTTCCAATTGGAACTCATCATCCTCAAGTCGGGGAATAGCTGGGTTGTTGAACATCTGACGAACTGCCTCAACAATGTCAGCAGGAAGGTCTGGCTCCTCAGACTGGTGTCCTAAAATCACTCTAACGTATTTTTCATCCCCCACCCCCCACATTTATCGCTCCACATCCCACCCCCTCCCCCACATATCTTGCACAAAAGAGCAGCAATTTCACCATTGACAACCATTAAAAAAATTTGAAGCTTTGAATTCGAAATTGGGTTTTCAAAAAATATTATTTGTTTGAATTGGGTGTTGTTGCAAAGAATTGGGATTCTGTCTACGTCCCTCTCTATCTCTCAATCCCTAATTTCAGTAATGTAAAGCAAAGGAAAAGAGAGCAGCAATTCCATTATTGACAGCCATTAAAAAGCTTTGAAGCTTTGAATTCGAAATTGGGTTTTCAAAAAATATTATTTGTTTGAATTGGGAGTTGTTGCAAAGAATTGGGATTCTGTCTACGTCCCTCTCTATCTCTCAATCCCTAATTTCAGTAATGTAAAGCAAAGGAAAAGAGAGCAGCAATTCCATTATTGACAGCCATTAAAAAGCTTTGAAGCTTTGAATTCAAATTTGGGTTTTCAAAAATCATTATTTGCTTGCATTGGATGTTGTTGCAAACAATTGGGAATATGGTTTGGAGTTTATATTTCAATTTTGAGGGTGTTTTGGTGAATATTAGACTTGATTTTGGCTGAATTTCATATTGAAACTCTAACAAGAAGAAGAAGAAGACATAATATAAATTATATTTACGAAATTGTAGTAAAATTGTAGAAAATGTATATATAACTGAGTAGAAATAATGTAAGAAAATTGTAGATAAGTTGTATAATCTATAATTAGTTGTATGAAATTTATTTTTACTATGTATAAATCAGATACAAAATATACAAAAGACATATTGTATAAAATTTACAAAATTTGTATTTAAGTTGTATGTTATTGTAGTTGTATTTAACTAGGTAAAAGTAATATGTGAAAGTTATAAATAAATTGTAGAAAGATTTTGTAAAGCCCAAGTGTGATTTTTGATAATATGATTCAGTGTCCCTGAAATATTGTCAGATCTATGCATTAGTTGATCACACAACTTTTCTGAACTGGTTATTCAATTAAACTGCACGATGCTACTGAATGAGGCTTCATTTGTTTCTTTTTTAAGATTAAGACGTATGAATCTGAATACATATCTGGCTATCAAAACGTGTATTAAGATTAAGACATCTGAATCTGAATACACATCTGAATATATTAAGATTTGAAGAGAAATAATTAAGACTGTTTGATTTTTAACATCTGAATGTATAAAATTTATCTTTATTTGAAATTTAATAAACATAAAACTCAAATGAAATAACTAATCTAATATTCTATCAATAAAATATATAGTTTTTTTAAAATATGATAGTTGTTGGTGGTAATAGCTAACGGGTGAATGCCGACTAGAGGCGGTGGTTGGTGGTAGTTTTGGTTGATGATGGTGGTTCATGCTAGTAGCTAGTAGTGATTGGTAGTGATGGCGATTATGATTAAGGATGGTGGTGGTGGTTGGTGATAGTTAATAATGATGGGAAGTGGTAGTAGTTGTGACTGAGGAAGGTGGTGGATGGGTGGTGGTAGGTTATAATGATGGGCAGTGCCGGCTGTGGTTGTTGATGGTCATGGGGTGATCAGTTGTGGTAGTTGAGGTGAATGAGTGTTGCTTGTGGGTGAGAATGATGGTGGTCGGAGTGGTGGGGATAGTGGGTGGTGATGGTCGATAATGGTGGCGGCTATGATTGAGGATGATGGTAGCGTAGTGATAGTGGAGGTGGTGGTGGTGGGGTAGTGGTTGAGTATGGTGGTGGCGGCGGCATGGTGGTAGTTGATAATGATAGGTGGTGAAGGCAATTAATAATGAGTATGTGATAGCATCTTAATGAAATTAAGTCTCTGTTATAGAACTTAATCATATAGACCTATTCAAACCCATTAAGTGGTTGTGAAGTGAAAAAAAACAAACACACTTAATGATTAAGATCTGAATAATTAAGATTCAGACTTAAAAAACAAACGCACTTAATGTCTGAGATCTGAATGATTAAGATTCAGACCTCCTTTAAGTGCAAACAAACAAGGCCGTAGTCATTCTGTCTTTCATTCAGTTATTAATGTTGTATCTTAGTATAACTGGATTTGTTACTCTGTCTCTTTTATATAGTGCACTCCTCTTGAAGGGTTCTCAAAGTTACTTTGTTGTGATTAGTACCTCAAACACCAAACACAGGATTCAACAATTTTACTTACATTGTTCCGACAGTTGTATGATTTGTGATAATTTTGCATGAGATTTAACTTCTTATTAGATAGGAGTGAAAATTCATAGCACACCTTTTATCCTTGTCTATCTATTCATAAGTGTCCCTGAATTGCTGTTGTTATGAATGAATAGTTATTACTGATGAAATAATATTCGTTGATTTTACCTACAGGCGAGAAAGTATTTTCAGGAAAAATTCAAGTGTGGCTGGAAAATCAGGAGAGAAAAGGGGAAAGAGGAGAGAAAAAAAAAAGGTGTAACTACATCCCTTGATTGAAGGTACAAATAATGGATTGAGAACTTTTTAAGGTAGACTGTATATATATTTTGTAAATAAAATTTTGTTTATGCCAAGTAATTAATTAAACACGGACATTAAAAATATAAAATTTCAAATAATGTATAAAAATAAAAAAATCCCTATCATGTTACTACTGTTGATATAAAAGAGTAGAAATTATGAAGCTTATACCACAAATAATGGAAAGGCCAGGGCCCATTCGTTGCGCACTTAGGAGTGCTTTTTTGGCAAGAACCTGAGTAGAGAGGGTGATTAGACATCAAAATGCCTATTTATATATTCCTCACTAATAAATAATTGGTTTAGATTGGCTAGAATCTTCGTTCTAAGACCACCTTTTAATGAGATGTTCATTTGTTCTTGCTTTTAAGCCCTTAAATCTAGTCGAATTTTGGAAGGGGGGGACAATGTTTAAAGTTGTAGTGTACGAATCAAGAAAAGAGGATAAGATTCTTTTTTGTTTTCTTGCATATATAGTATTTTCAAACATATGTAAAATTATGGATACGCACCCTACAGTCAATGATTCAGTGAAGGCAAACTCAGAGGAATTGTGAACTTCTTTAGCAATTTCGATCCTTCTTCTTTTTATGTAACTAAATTTTTCAAACAATCGTTCTACGTATATATCGAGTTATGTTATAAGCTTTTGTAAAATGATGTAAATATTAACGAAACTTTGATAAATAATTAACATAAAAAAATAAAATACAAGTTTCTACTAATGATTAGACAAGGTGGGTTGCTCTTATGGTAAGCACCCTCCACTTTCAATCAAGAGGTTGTGAGTTCTCGAGCACCCTCCACCTCAAGAGGTTATTGTTGTTGTTTCTACTTATGATCAATGTAAATCGTCGTATGACAAACTTTCTTAGACTTTTTTTATTGGTATGACATCAAAGTGCCTATCTATTTATATATTCCTCACCAATAAATAATTGATTTAGATTGGTATAGAATCTTTGTTCTAAGACCACCTTTTTGTGATTTGTTCTTGCTCTTAAACCCGTAAAATGTAGTCGTTTTTTTTTTTTTTTTGTGTATTTGTG